>CM053785.1:566315667-566410667 GCA_028749045.1 Cupressus sempervirens
TTAGTATAGTAGTACTAGCCCAAGGGCTTTCCCTTGAAGTTTGGTTTCACTTTCCATTTTTTTTAAATCAAATTAGAATCATTGTACATGCTTCTAGAGTCTCTAGACTCTACTTTAGATTGTAATTTTCAAGTGACAATGAATATCAATGAAATTTCTAGAGTTCCATATAAAATTATATTTCATTGTTATGCTTACTTACACAACATTTTGTCATTTTCCAATTTTTCTCTTAAATTGTTAAGAAACAAAATATAACATTTAACATTGAATTAAAATTAACTTATTGAGGTTTCACATTTAACAATCAATATAATCGATAGTTACTTTTACAATCAGATTTAACTCTCCATTGAATAGGCTTATTTTACAATCAAATTTAAATTATCATTGAAAAACTATTTCATTTTAAAAATTAGAAATATTCTAGTATATTTAAGAGCTATTTTACTAATATTATAAAGTTAAAAGGTCATGTCGTGATGTTGGATGAACAAAGATCAATGACTTTAGATGATTTTTAGGCCAAATTTGGCAACAACCGACTAGCTTTTCTTAAAGCCCTAGAAAGAAGACATGTGGCAAACATGATCAAGTATGAAATCACTATGAACATAGTAGCACCATTTGATCAAGTTCGATCAATGGCTAGAGATGCTTTTTAGGCAAATTTGGGGCACGCTCAATCAGTTTTATAAATGTAACTAGAAAAAAGACACACGTCATCTCTAGTCTATAATAACTAATAAATATGCTATATAAGAACACTCAACTATTCATATTGTAATAAATTTTTAATTAAAACTTTAATTTTAATTAACTTTAAGTATGCTAGATAAATTAGAGTAATTTAACTATACTAGATTAGGTCCTTAAAGTTAGTTATATTTTAAGCATCTTCAAAAGCATAAAATAAGGTAAATATATTTTTAATGTAAATGGTTTAGTTTAAAATTCTATGCACAATGCAAAAATGCATAAGTATTAATATAATCTTTTTTTTATTATAATATTATAATTATAATTTAATATGATGATGCAAGTGTTAATATAATAAAGGGGATGCCACCACTACCATTGGATGAGCAAGGATCAACAACTCAAGATGTATTTCGAGCCAATTTGGGCACCACTCAACTCATTTTCCCAAATCACTCTAGAGAGAAGACACATGACATACATGTAATACAACTAACTATTTTATAATCATTTTAACATGGACGGTGGATATCATACTAACACATGAGACAGGGAATCAAGCTAACCAACGTTTGATCAACTTAGATCAATGACTTTAAATGAATTTTGGGTCAATTTTGGAAACAATCAACTTGTAGTCACATATTCCCTAGAAAGAGGACATATGGAATACTTTACATAATATCTAGTGCAGCATATGCATCCTTACAGTGATACACATCATTTGATCAACAAAGATCGAATGGCCGTAGTCATATTTTGGGCCAATTTCAGCTAGAGTAGTCTTGCTTTCTCAAATGTCGTAAAAAGGAGACACATGCCATACAAGAATTAGGTCAGAAAGAAGACACATGGAATTGATGTAGACCATGGTGCAATAGTGGGACATGTAAAGATCAATGGCTAACACCGTTGGAGTACCAAAGATTGATGGCTCAAGATTTATTTCAGACCGAATTCAAATACCTTTAATTTTGTTTCAAAATTTCCCCCAAATAGAAGTCTTTAGAAAGAAGTCTTAATAAATTAGTGATAACTATTAGAGTTAATCCTAAATTATACTATAACGATCATACATTTATGGTTTCACAAATAATTAGAACAATAGTTGTCCATTCTACAATGTCTGTTAGAATTAATATCAAACACATGCTCGTTGTTATTGCTTGAGTAATTTTCTTTTGTGCATACTGTAAGGTTTAGTTTTCATTATTCAAACTTGAATTTCTACTATGTGCACAAATTACCAATCCAAGGACCAAGATTCAATAAAAGCAGTGGAGTTGTGAGCATCAAAAACCTAGTCTTCTTTGACAATTCACAATGTCAAAGAAAATAGTTATCAATTGACAATTATAGTTTCAACTTTTCAGGTAAGAGATAATATCCTAATTCCTAAACACATTTTTTACTGATAGTTTTGTAACTAGTATCAACTATAAAATTTAGGGTTTAATTTCTAATTTATCGTGCATTGTAAGCCTAAATTGCTTACTTTTTAGTGGCTAGGTAACTTGATAAAGTAAAAAATTACAAATACAATTTAGGATTTAAATGTTATTTGTTTTTGTAACTTGTAATTTGTGTTTGTGTATAGCTTTGTAAATTTTTCAATGATGATGAAAACATACAAAAGGAGTGGCACTAGCAGTGGAATTGCAACCCAAAAGAAAATACATGGGACCCATAAACTCATTTTTGACATGCATAAACTTGTTAAAATGTTAGGTTTTACTAATGAATTGCATGATATTTTGGATCCTATTATCTATGGAAGGAGTATTAAGGAAATTAGATATGCAATTGAAGATAAGTGGAATGATGCACAAAAGAATCAAAATATATTAAATTGAACACCATAATACGGACCATTATAAATAAAGTTGCAACATAGACTGGTGGAATTGCCTGCTTGGGGTTCCCTCAAGTATTCCCTTGTCCAAAATTTGTAATAATTTGTGCTAAAAACTATGATGAAAATAGAAAGGAAATTGTGAATCAAAACACATAGGAGGTAATTTTTTCTATCATGTAGAGTGAATTTGGTAGGCTATTGGACATAGGGTTTGAAGAACAAAACTCAACCCACATTAACCTGGAAAAATTGGTAGAAACAAATGACAAGTTAGGTTCAGATAAAAATATTATTTTATCAAATTCTTAGTAGATGCATTCAATTTTTCTCATAATTGTAAACCTCCTTACGAATTGGATATTTTTTCACAATGGGTTCAAGATATTGTATCTCAGCTATCAATGTGTTTAGGTTTGGAAAGTAATGAGAAAGTGGGTGCTAGCATTTTGGAAATGATTTTCAATATTCATTGTCTAAAACAACCCATAAGATATAATTATATTGGACACATTGTACATTACATGAACAAACAATTGTTAATGATTAAAAGAGGGGCAGACTCACTATCACAGAAGACATTTAGATACACGACCTACTTGTGCTATCTTTTGTTATCAAAGCATCATCAAATTTTTGAAACAAACAAGTTTCAACTTAATTTTGGTAAACCAATATTTGAATGGACAACTATGATGAGGATGGGTGATCCCCAAGGGAACTACAACCACTTTGTAGACTTTTTTTTGGCACCACTTTATTATAAAATTGTAGGCACTTCAATGCCTAGATTGCATGTGTCTTGTAAAAAATTAATTCAATTGGGAAGTTAAATTCACTTGACCGACTGGTACTTTATGGAAGAGTGTATTGTATTAAGATTTTATAGTTTAGTTGTAGAACACTACAAACTTCCTATACATGTGACAGAGAGGGTATTTGCATTGGAATATGTATGGTAGACAGAAAACACAGATGTATTATTTCTTGGTTAGCAAAAGAAAACCATTTTTCTTTCCTTTCTTATCAGATGTGGAGGGTTCACATTTGAGAGGAGAGCATTCAATATGGTACAAGAATTTTTTGCAATTTTTAAATTTGATGTTTCCATGCACTAGCAGTATGACCCACTAAACATAATTGGTACAAATCTTGTACAGAATGGGAACTCTGGAAGAAAATGTCAACATGAGAGTGTGTCATTGATTGAAAGATTTAAAAATATGGACTCATGGGAAGAGGTCAAAATAGAGATGGAAAAATGATCTAGTGAAAAAATATTTCAATACATGAATTCTTAGCACAAATTAAAGAATTGCATAGACAAAAAGAAAAAGTGCAGCTCATGACATCCATAATTTCTACTAGAAAGTAGATCATAGGGCATCCATAGCCAGTTTACTTTGTTTACCCCCATAGAATTTGAGGGAAAGGCCCCGTGTATCCATCAATCTAGCATACTAGGGTGGGGGGATAGCTGCCACGAGTGCCCTAACCCTACTATTATAAAGTAAAGGGGTCATGAACTAGCTAACTCTATTCTTCATTGGTACAGCCCCTATGGGTGGCAACAACTAAACTATAGTTGGATTCTCTGCATACAGAGGCATGGCATTAGTGTGTATACAACTTAAGAGGTAGGGCCAGAGTTAGACCCGATGCACCAAAAAGGAGGAGATAGTAAAAAACATCTTCCAAATGCCATAAATCATGAATATGTTTTTGTAGAGTGGTTTTGATAAAAAATTAATGCATTTTGGGAGATGAGGAAAAATCTCGATGAACCAAACACATCTACAAATTTTGAAGACTTGGTTGAGGATGAAACATTTATCAAATTATGAGATAATGAGCATCTAAATACAACAATAGCACAACATGATGCAACTAATGAAGGCAATGAGTATGAGGTTTGTAAGGATCCTTCATATGTAGCCACAGGCACTACCATTTAATCCACTACTCAAAGTAGTAGTACATTTGATTCAACAATAATTGGACAATATGGCATACTTAATTAGCAGACAAGGGAAAAATATGGCAAAGGGGAAAATATGATAGAAAAAATGGCTTATCTAGGTGATCGTGGGTTGGGCATAATAGGTCAAGGAAATTGGTATCCACTCCCAATACCATATGTACCAAAATGTAGCCATAAACCAAACATTGGAGATGAGTCAGATGACCCATTAGGCTCAAACAAAGGTGAACCAAAGAAAGTTTTTGTCCCACATGGATATATAACCTCCCAAGTTATTTCCTCTACAAAAAGTATGATTTGACTTAAATTTGATAAGATTGTTGCCCCTAGATTGAAAGGTCATTGTGCAAAGAAACAAAAAATTTCAGATACTAATACTAGTACAATGCTAGTCTCAATGCCCTCAACACAAAACCTTCAAAATATTACAAAAACTTGACTTGTTAGTGGCAATGGGGCAAGATTAGGAAGGGGTGATGTCGTTGGTATTAGTAATCCTCAAAATACAATTATTACAACCTCGAGTATTGGTGGAGAAAAGTACAATGTTGCAAGTGCTCTTTCTCCTTTAAAGCATCATATTGTATCAGTAGACCCAAATTTTGAATTCAATAATTGTGTATCAAATTTTCAAGAAACCACAAAGATGAATAGAAAAAATAATAAGGCATTTAAGAAGGATGTACTTGAGGTGGTTCGACCTCAAGAACCTACATCGAGTAGGATATTTCCAACATATAACACCAATAAAGAAATGATGGAGTTTATGATTGTATGTCCCCCATAGCTAGATAATAATCCACCAAAGAGTGAGATAAATCTGTTATATTTTCATGTTATCACACTTTCTATGGATTTCTCCAAAGTACAAAATGTGGGAAAAGTCAGTGTAGCAAAAAAGACCAACTTTGTGGTCTACAGTTCACTATTCAAGATGGAGAGAGAGAAAAAAAAAGGGTTGGAGAAGGTAATTGAAAAGTTAAAAGTAGACTTGGAAAATGCAAAGGCAAAGAAGAAAGTAGTAGATAGCAGGTGCAAAGAAATAGAGAAAAGAACTACAAGTGTTTCCTCTCAAGGACCAAGTGCATAGCCTCAACCAAAAAATATGGAGGCAAAAATGAAAATTATGAAGGAATAATTCAAAGAAAGAAATAAAAAGATATCTAATGCAAATATAGAGAGAGAATTAGAACTCAAGATGTTAAAAAAATAGTAGGAACAAAGCAATAAGAAACTCAATGATACTTTGAACCATGTTAATATGGAATTTGATGAAAAACTCAAAGAACTTGGGGACGAATTGCAAGAAACAAATAAAAAATTTGAGGATGAAAGAATATCTATAGTAGATATTTTCAAAAAGTTGGAGTCTAGTGGACATACAATCAATAACATTAATAAGGAATTGGACAATGAGAAGGAAAAAGAAAAATAGTGGGAAGAGAAAGCAGAGGAAATAAAGAAACAAACTAAAAATCAGTTGTCACAAATGGTACAAAAGGTACAGAAGGCTAATAAAACAATAAAAGCCTTGGAGAACAACTTCTTTGAGTCAAATGAAAAATAAAAAATTTAGTGAAGCTAATTAAAGAAAAAATGTAGGGGGAAATTATGGCGAATACCAATAGGTTGTGTGATTGGTTTAAATTGCATCAAAGTTTTTGAGCTATTTGTGGGAGTATCAAAGAGCAGATTGAGAAAAACAATGGCCTTTTTAAGCTTGAGAAGACTCCGAGATGGATTGTACACATAATCAACACACATAGTGACAAGTATTTGGCCATCCAAGGATTTCATGATCTCGTTAGTGTATCAATTTAGACATCAACTATCATTCAAAAATGCCAAGGTATAAAGGAAGGAGAGGGATATTTGAACTCAATTGGAGAAAACTCACCAAGATGGATGACAGAGAAAAATTAATGATAAGTCTTGGTTTGCCTACTCCTTGCTCTAGTAATTCATCAATGACATTCATTGGTAGGGAAGCTTACAAAAAAGAGTTTGAGGCCAGAATGATGCTTGAAGTAGTCAAGTTTCTTCAGGATTCAACTCTTGAAGGCATTTTGAATTACATCAAACCATTGGTGAATCTAAATGCACTATTGGATGTAGCATTTCTTTCAAGTAAATCTTCCAAATATGGAAGTTTGAAAAAGTTGAAGATCATATACTATAACATAACAAATGTTAAAACACCAAATGAAGCAAACTTCAACATCCTTAAAAAGTTGATCAAATCTTCAGTCATATCATAAGACATCAATTAGGCATCATAGTATGTATAATGTGACACTTGGAAAGTGGTTTTAATCATCTTTATAGTGTTTACTTTATTTCTATTTGTAATTATTTGATATGATTTTAAAGTTTGAACTTTTATTTCTTGAATAGGATAAATGTAGCATAATTAAAATGCTATTTTTCTTACCAGGTGGAGACCTATCAAATACAAAGGAAGAAAAAGTAACTGATACTAAATTTGATGCTAGTCTAAGAGTCTAAGACTCTTCCCATGCGGCAAAATGACCTAAAGCTATTGTTGCTCCCTTATTTCTATATTTGTATAGAAGGGAATTCAGGGTCATTTGCTAAATATTATATTTATAAATCTAGTGCTTTTAACTCATGATTATGAAATTGAGCATTCAAATTTAACTTTTGCAAATTGAACTCATTGAATTTTATCATTTTATTTTCTATATTTTCACAATAGTCATCAAGGATTGTCATTGTACCATAAAAACGTATCATATGAGCATAATAATGCAAATAAAAAACAATAGTAATGGTAAAATTTGAATGAATCTTGATTCATAAACCATGGCATCATCTAACTTAAAATGTACTTGTTTGTTTGAAATTAGACATTTAAAAAATGATATAACTTATTATGCATGATAAATGAATCATTATTAGATTTAGATAATAATTCAAAATTGACACATCATACTATAACTATTAAACTTGCCACATCATCTCATCATTTGAATATTTTGATTCCTTAGCATCAAGTTCAAATAGTCCATCATGATCCACATTTTCTCCAATAGGCATACCTTCATCATCCTGATAGTAATCCTCAGCTTCAACATCAATGCTACCACTACCAGCAATAGCACCACTACCTGAGTTATTGATCTCATTGTTTGAAACCTTACACAAAAACAATAGTAATGGTAAAATTTGAATGAATCTTGATTCATAAATCATGGCATCATCTAACTTAAAATGTACTTATTTGTTTGAAATTAGACATTTAAAAAATGATATAACTTATTATGCATGATAAATGAATCATGATTAGATTTAGATAATAATTCAGAATAATTCAAAATTGACACATCATACTATAACTATTAAACTTGCCACATCATCTCATCATTTGAATCTTTTGATTCCTTAGCATCAAGTTCAAATAGTCCATCATGCTCCAAATTTTCTCCAATAGGCATACCTTCATCATCCTGATAGTAATGCTTGGCTTCAACATTAATGCTACCACTACCAGTAGTAGCACCACTACCTGAGTTATTGATCTCATTGTTTGAAACCTTGCTCAAAAACAATAGTAATGGTAAAATTTGAATGAATCTTGATTCATAAATCATGGCATCATCTAACTTAAAATGTACTTGTTTGTTTGAAATTAGACATTTAAAAAATGATATAACTTATTATGCATGATAAATGAATCATGATTAGATTTAGATAATAATTCAGAATAATTCAAAATTGTTACATCATACTATAACTATTAAACTTGCCACATCATCTCATCATTTGAATCTTTTGATTCCTTAGCATCAAGTTCAAATAGTCCATCATGCTCCACATTTTCTCCAATAGGCATACCTTCATCATCCTAATAGTAATCCTCAACTTCAACATCAATGCTACCACTACCAATAGTAGCACCACTACCTAAGTTATTGATCTCATTGTTTGAAACCTTGCCCAAACCTCTTTGGCATTTCTTCATCCACAATTTTAATGCCATCTTGTAAGGAAAAGTATTGATTTCATATATGGATGTATATAACCTCAAAAAAGATTCCAAATTCTTGTCTAGTTTATTTCTTACCTTTGATTTTAGGAACCCCAAAGTACTAAAAACTCTCTCATCCTCCATAAACCCCAATATCATGGTCAAACATAATTTAGCAAGCTTAAAAAATTTTGATATTGAATCTCACAACACTTCACTCTGAGCTAGATTTGTCCAAAGTTTGGTTAGTAATCCTTCTTCTCTTGGGTTCTACATAAGATCATACTATTCCATCATTGTACAGGAAAAATGATGCAACTACTCTCTCAAATGAGATTCATCTAAAACTCCATTTATAGTCACCCCATTTATTTCTTTTCTTTTGCAAAATTGATCTATCAAAACCATTAACTTATCTCAAAAATCTTTAGCACTTCTTAAACTCTAGTAATGGGAAAACACAACACACATTGATTCAAGAAATTCATGTTGAGGCAATCTTTCTTTGATTTATGAGGAAATATTATAAGAAATATCCTTCATAGAATTTTTTACAGACTCAACAATCTATTCAAACACTTCCTTTGTAATAGTTAATTTTTGCTATGTGGGTTTCTTTCCTTTTCTCATGGACACGGGCCTTCCATAGTATTGCATTGGTATCTGAACACCCCATATATTGGCACATAATTCCCCCTTTACATCAATCTTTAAAAAGTTATTAGGGTTATCCAAATCTATGACTCTCATCCACCCTAAAAGTTTTTCATCCATAGAAAATTAATTTGAATTTCTATAGAGATTATTGAGGGTCATGCATGTCATTTTATGCATTGTATTATATTCTACAATATACATATATCTTTGTTGGATTGTCTTCACTGTATTTTAGATTTCCTCTAGCATGGGGAGAATAGCTGCTAATGTCAAGAGTGTCTCTACATTACTTAACCTTTCAAGAAGATCACCATATTTTTGTTGGCCACCCTAATCATTGCGAGTTGATTCCATTGTACTAAGCAATGATGAATATTAAAAAAAAACTTAATGAGCTAGTCCATCCAAAGAGATCCATCTGGTATCATTATCCTTAAGTAGTTTTCTCCCATTAGTTAGGCCCTTAGCAAACTATTGAAATTCCCTAAAAAAATTAGGACTTCGACAAAAGTGCCTATAGATCTCATTGATTAAAACTTCAAATTTGTATATTTGTGGAAAGTTGCTGACAATTCCAAAAGCTAGATTCATTTTGTGGGCCATGCAGTGAATACCTATAGCATAAGGTGCAACAAATTCTTTTAACTTTGTGACAAGACCTTTCTTGTGGCTTTGCATTACTGAAGCTCGATTTGCTCCAACACACCAATTTTTGGGCAATTGTTATTTCATATATACCTCCATATTCAATTAGGGAACTCTTTACTAGTTCAAATGTGTTTTCCATCATTGAATTATCCTTCATTTTAACAATAGTTAGTAGATTAGGTTGCCAAAAAAAATTGTGTACAGTAGAGACATACATGCATACCCAGGAAGTATTGTCTATTGTTGTCACCTTATCTAAAGATAATGCAATAAAATTTAAATCTTTAATTTTTTCTCTAATATCTTCCTTTTCAACATCAGCGAGAGAACTTTCCCATTCCCATCCACTATTTATTGACTAGTGACTCCTTGCATAATAATGAACTTTTGCAAAGTGTAATAAAGTACTCAATGATGGGTAGTCTGTCATGGCACACCATTTTCTTAAAATATAGAAGACAACACTTAACTGAAGAACTTTACCCATTTCTTGAACTTCCATTACTTTTCCAATAAGAGATTCCATGGAGCCCTTTAGTTTAGTAGGCTTTGTCTGTATTTTCTCCTAAATTCTAAGATTTTTGCATTCTTAATATGTTGACATTCCTCCTTGGTCTTCCATCTTGTAACTAGTATTTCCACTCCATCTATGATTTTCTTCTCATAAACTTTACCCATATGTTCTTCTATGGTGTTAATTTTTAGCTAAAACCTCTTTTCCTTTCTATTTATCCTTGAGAATATCATACATCTGCATTCTACCAAAGGCTCACCTTCTTTTGGATTGCATACAAGTTCAATGAATGAATTCTTTGAGGCCCAATCCATTTGAAAATTCATAATTGATACATCCCAATGCCAATTTCTATTGGATTTCACACTAGTTTTTGCATTGTACTTCCTTTTTCCCTTTCTTAGTCATGCACCATCACCATCTTTTGAATTATCATCCAAGTCTATTATATTATTTTGGCTACTCTTGCTATTTACCTGAATATCTTATTCAAGTTCATTGTGATCAAATATATCAGGTTCGCCAACTTCTTCAAAATGTGCTAGTGGAACTAGTAGTGGCAGTGGTTAGGAATCTTGTAAATGCACTTGTGACAATGTTGCTTCCTAATTTTTGCCACCAAAATATGAGTCCAAGGTGCGAGTGCACTTGGTTGGCCTTTCTTGACTTCCACCACATGTAGGACTCTTACCCTTATTTATGTTTGACGTCTCCAAAGAAATATATGCTGCCATAAAATTAAAGTTATTCAAAAATTCAAAATCAACTATAGTCTATTACATATATTTATCTAAATAGTATTCATTGGTTGCACGACCTACAATTTAAAATATAGATGTCCTAAGTCTCCTTGGTTACTGTACTGGTCCCAGTTGATAACTGACCACTAACAGTCTAACTTGTATCTACTACATATAAGAATGAATTAAAATTACAAAGAATAGACAGGTAGGGGTCTTAGTTACTTACCTTTGGCTAAAATGCAATCATCACACTTGTGATTTTCCCAGCAATGATCTCAATAGTATGAGAAATTGAGACTTTGCAATTGAATACTGATTGGAATTAAGATAACTTACTTATCTATGCATGCATCTATAACACTCTTTTGTGGTGAAATCTACATGAATATTATAGGATGTACCAGATATTTGGTGAAGCCCATGTAAGAAAAAATTGCATTCTAAAATTTCCAAGGTGAATATGGTTCGTCCATTATACAACCATACATAACATAAATGGTGAAATTGAATTTGTATGCACACACGTCCATAAATTTGGGTGGCGAATGTTGTCCATCTCCTAAAATATTTTTTAAAACCAAGGGTGAATTGAGGCCATCCAAAAATATCGCATGGGAAATCATAGGCAAAAGTGTTTAATTTGTCATGTGCCAAAAATATTTTTGATTGGCTATTTTTTTTGAAACTCGATACAATGTCATAATACTCTTGCGATGGGCCCAAGGGTTTGACTTATATTTGGTAAACTTTGGGCAACACGCCAACCCACATATGTGTTAGAACTTCACCAAATTGACATTGGTCATCGGGCAACAACCTTCATTTTGTGAATATTCTAGTATAGTGAAACCTGTATAACACTTGTATTATCACAATAAAGTATCACATGTTAAATGATTTCCTCCTTCATACCTTTGAGTAGTTGTTTGATCACACAATGTTTGCACAATTTACTATAGCAATAACATATTCAACTCTAGTAGTAGATTGAGATATGTAGTTCTATTTCTTGCTAGTCCATATAATTAGCCTTTTTCCTAGGAAAAGAGCTCCTCCACTAGTTCTCTTTTTGTCATCAATATTTCCAGCCCAATCAGCATCAATGTAGGCTCTCAACTCAAACTTCTCATTTTTCTTGTAGTATATACCATAGTCTTTTGTTCCTTCAGATATCTCATGATTCTCGTAATAGCCATCACGTGATTCTCCCTAGGATTGGCAAAGAATATTGCAACTATCCCAATAGATAATTCAATATCAGGTGTGTTATGCACTTTATATTGCAATTTTCTAATCATAAACTTGTACAATGTTTGATTCACCTCAGCTAAATCATCATTTTTTGACAATTTGTGTCCTGTCACCATAGGTGTGCTTACTGGCTTGGAATCTTCCAATCTAAAAGTTTTTAGTATCTCCTTTACATACTTAGACTGAGTGATGTATATACCATATTTCATCTGATGTACTTGCAAACCCACAAAGAACTTGATCTCTCCAAACATAGACATCTCAAATTCTTTCTTCATTTCATTTGTAAAGGCTTTACATAAAGTATCTGGACCTCCAAATATGATATCATCAACAAAAATTTCAAATAGTAAAACACCTTTTCCTTTTTCTATCTTCAAGTATAGATTGATGTTATCATTAGTCCTCTCAAATCCAATTTTCACAAGATAATTGTGAAGCCTTTCATACCATGCTCTTGGTGCTTTCTTTAAACCATATAAAGTTTTGTGTAGTCTACATACCATGTTTTTGTTGTTAGCTTCAAAAAATCCTTCTGGTTATTCTATATAGACCTCTTCTTCCAATATGTCATTTAGAAATATAGATTTAACATCCATTTAATAAACCTTGAAACCTTTGTATGCAGAGTAAGAAAGTAGACTTCTTACTCCTTCCAATCTTGCAATAGGGGTGAATGTTTCTCCATAGTCTATCCCTTCTTCTTGTGCAAACCCTTTGCAAACTAATCTTTCCTTATTCCTTGTGACTTCACCATTTTCATCTAACTTGTTTATGTACACCCACTTGGTGCTAATCACATTTTTATCTTCTGGTCTAGGAACTAGAGTCCATGTCTAGTTCTTCTCAATCTATTCAATCTCTTCTTTCATGGCTTTGCTCCAGTCCACATCTTCTAAGGCATCTTTCACTATTTAGGTTCATGCATGCTAAGAAAACATTTATCACTTCTCAGCTTGTTTCTTGTCATTGGTCTTGCATATTTATCTCCAACAATTTGAGCAATGGGGTGATGTTTTTTGACATACTTTGACAATCTTGATTATGCTCTATTTTTCTCATTAGGTTTGTCAACTCTTGAATCACTATGCACTTCTCTATCAAGTAATTCAACTTCTCTTTCATGTACACTAAACTCATTATCAAAATGTTCCTTAGCTTCATTTTGCAACTCGGCACCTGACTATAGCTTAGTTCCTAAATGCAACTCAAAATTTATTGTATGTGACTCAACAATCACTAAAACTCATTGTTTATTTTCAACTTGATGTACAAAATCTTCATCAATAGGCATACCTTCATTAAAGTATATAAAATATGTGTATTCCTCTAGTTCCTTCATGCATTCAACCTCATGTACTTATATAGTATATTCATCAAATTTCACATTTGCACATTCTATAACTTTGTTAGTGTTAGTATTTAAAAACTTGTAATCTTTACTTCTTATAGAATAGCCAAGGAATATGATGTCTTCACTTTTTGCATCTAATATACAATTTCTGAAATCTTTGTTAATATAAGACTTGCTTCCAAATGCCTTAAAATATTTTACATTGGGTGAGTGTCCATACCATAGCTCAAAAGGTGTTGAATGAGTACCTTTCTTAACTTGTACATAGTTCAAGGTATAGATAGTTGTACTTACAACCTCTCTCCATTTTTTCAAAGCAACAGTCCTCTCCATCATGAGCGTCCTAAGATAGTCCATTATAAGTATGTTCCTCCTTTCAAAAATTCTATTTTGTGGAGGGGTCCTAGGTGCAAATGTTTGTCTTTTGATTCCTTTATCATTACAAAATATCTTAAACTCATTTTATGTAAATTCTCCTCCTCTAACAGATCTCAAACATTTTAGGTTTTTACATGTTTCCTTCTCAACTCTTACTAAGTACCACTTAAACATTTGGAAAGCTTCAGGTTTCTATTTCAAAAACATAATTTTCATCATCCTAGAATAATCATCAATAAATAGCATAATGTACTTATCACCTTTTTAGCTTTGCACATGAATTGGTCCACACAAGTTAGTATGAACAATCTCCAAAATTCTTTTAGAGGTGTGAGTCTTACTCTTAAAACTAGACTTTGTCATTTTGCCTAACTAACATTGTTTGCAAATTATATTGTCAAGTTTCTTCAACTTAGCAAACCTTTGACTCTTCTCATGTTATTGATAATAATCAAGTTATCAAAACTAACATGACATAATCTCTTGTGCCATAACCACACATCATCAAATTTTACAAATAGACAACTGGCATCATTCATGTCAAGGTAGAATAGATTACCTCTAGTTTAATCACCTTTTCCAATTAGTTTTCCATCAGTATCATATATCTTAGCTATTTTATTCTCCAACTCAACTTGGTAACCTGGACTATTTAGTTGTGACACACTCAAAAAATTATAGTCAATTCCTTCAACATAATAGGCATTGTCACAAAAAATCTTTTTTGTGAGTTTGATAGTGCATTTTCCTTTTATCAGATAGGGTGCATCATTACCAAACCTTACACTATTTGTATCACAATAATTCAAGGTAATGAACTTACTTTTATCTCTAGTCATGTGATGTGAACACCCACTATCAATGATCTAACTATCATTCTTTTTCACACAAGACACTAGTGCAGTTGCCTCATCCTCATCAGAATCATCCTTCATTGCAACATTCACCACTTCATCATCATGATCATCATATCCATATTTGGTTTCCTCTTCTATAATATAACAACATTGCTTGCCTTTGTCTTTGTAATCTTTTTTATCATCATCTCTTCTACTTTTTGTATTTTCTCCACTTCTATTGTTCTTCTTCTTTGGACATCTAACAGCAATATGACCAGCCTCATTGCAATTAAAACACATGATAGGTAACTCACCTTTGAATTTGTATTTACCTTTATGAAATCTCCTTACTAGTAGTGTTTCAAGTTGTTCTACATCCTCCTCATCTGTATCACTGTCATTGGAAACATATTTTACCTTTTTCTCCTTCTTCTTATTAGGTTCCTTCAATGACAACTTAGCTTTGAAAGAATATTCAACATTTTTAGATTTGAAGTTGTCAAAATTAGATAGCTCAAAAGAAGTGAGCCTACCTATTAAACCTTCAAGATTAGATTAAAACCTAGTATACATCTCAATTCTTGTATTGTAGAAAATCTAATAGCATAGATGGGCAGTAATATTCTCAAAAATTTTCTCAATATAGTATCATTGTCTATATCACCAGTAGATCCTCTTATAATATTAACAACATCTTTTATCCTAGAGCAATATTGAGCAACATTCTCACCTTCTTGCATCCTCATATCATCGAACTTACCTCTAAGACTTTCAAATTTGGCTCTCAAAACATTTTCATTTCCTCCATAGATGGTGTAAAGAGCATCCCACGTCTTCTTTTCACTATCACAATCCTTGATGTCAGTGAACTCAGTATAACTTAGGGTAGAGGCAATCTCCAACATTGCTTGATTGTGTTCTTTCTTCTTTTTCAGATCTTCAGCAGTTAGGGCTCCAACAAGATCAACATGCTTAGTGATGATGGTATATTGTGCATGGTCTCTAAAACCACCTAGGTGTAGTGTCATTAGACTTTTCCATGTAGGGAAGTTGTCCCTATTAATCTTGGATACCTCTCTTTTTGACATCTTAATCTTTTGCTTCTAGTACCTTCAAACTAGTCCTCTTAAGTAGATGACTCTACTACCAATTGTTGGAATTCTTTTGAATAACTTGCGGGGGGGCTAAATTAGTTATCCAAAGTTTAGATGTACAATTAAAAAATTCCATAGCTTAGTGAACCCATATCCATAAAACATATTCATGCATGCATCCATTAGATCATACAATCACTTAAACTTGTCGATTATTATACTAGGTCAAAACAACTTTGCAAAAATGTAAACATGAAACATAACAGATTCAATAACACATTTTATACTAGGATTTTATTTGGAAATCTAGTTTGGGAATAATTTCTTGTAACATGCTACTCGTTCTCACTCTTCTAAAGTGATGTCCTATGAAAGGCCAACCTTGTTAAATGTTACAATACACACTATTAAATGTGACCTAGTTAAAGGATTTCAATCACCCTATTGGAAGTGAGCCTTGTTAGAGGACTTTGGATCATTCACTTGGAATGTCACTTAGTTAAAGGATTTACAAATGATTGTTAGGTCAACCTTAATCCAAAGGATTTACCCTAGACTAGTACAATGATTAGAAAGTAATAGTAAGGCTTGATCTAATAACAAATTACAACTCACTTGTAGATTACAAATCTATGTTTCAGTCCTCCATCCTACTTGGCTTTCACACACTTTAGCTCTAATAGCTTGTTCACGCTTTAATCATCCATACTCTTAAGCCTTCTTTCTTTGCTTGCAAATAGTAGTCTCTTCTATCCAATCACTAAATGAAGCAATACCTTAGACCTCTTGTCTAACTTAGGTTCTCAAATATGACCAAACTTTCTTCTAACTAGCCATCTCTATTGTTGGAATATTCAAATAGGAAGAATACTTGTGAGAGGGGGAGGGGGGGGGTGAATCAAAAGTATCACACTTTAACCAATAAAACTTTTAGGTGGAAGTAAATTGCATGCATGTAAATACATCAAGTAAACATGAAACTAAGACATGCATCAACAACACATAACACTAGAATTTAGTAACCCAAAAACCCTCCAAAAATAAGAAGGTAAAAATGGGGTGGGTATGATACCCACAAAAATTACTGCAACAATATTGTTCAACCACTTCTAACGGTCTTCCCTATTAAAGGCTTTACACTATGTCAATAGTGACCTGGTTAGAGGATTTACAAACACTTTACATGAAGTGTCACCTTGTTAAAGGATTTAATCACCTATTTAAAGGATCTACAAAATAGTTGTTAAGCTAACCTATCACCATAGGATTTTCATTCTAATATAATTGCTAGAAATTATTAGGTACAATGAACCTGATAGATTACAATCCTTGATTGCTAAATGCAGGCACTTTTTCTACTCTCTCTGATCTTGATCCTTTGTGATCTGATAACCCTTGTTCTGAAATTAGATTTCCTTATACACCCTTGTATATCCGCTTGTATGTTTTACAATGAAATTTTGTGTTCCTTATAAAGACATTTGAGGATTTAGGGTTAGGTATGGATCTACGATCCATATTCAATCTCTATTTGCTACTCATTGTTTGCACTTCTTCCATTGGTTGCATGCCTTCATCATTTTTCTTATTGGCTGCATGTAGATTGCATAGGAAAGATAAAAGATTTGATCTTATCATTTAATCTTTCAAGATTTACCTTATGTCGGCTACAAAAATTATTTGCATCATAGTTTGTGCAATTACAAACTCTTATGCTGATATTCTGAGTTACTCGGCTCCTGAAGCATTACTTGATGCTCGGCACATGCTATTTCCTCGACAACAAAATTGGCTTACTCGGCACTTGTTTTATTTATGTATTACTCGGCATCATCTATGACTCGACACTTGAATATCACTTGGCACTTTATTCTGCTCGGCACTTAAAGTCATTCGGCACTTGAACTTTGCTTGGCACCTGATCTTCACTCAGCACATGAAGATCACTTAGCACCTGAAGTGTTTCCTAACTTGGCTCATGTTGTGGCTTGGCATTCATGGTGTACTCAACTCCAATATAAAAAGTAGGTAAGTGTATTGGCACTCAAGTGTCCAAAACCATTATGAAGTTAACAATCCCCCCCGTTGACATGAGTGACAAAAACACTTAACTGACCTTATGAGTACATTTACCAATCTGTTTGGTATATACAGAGTTTAAAGAAAACTTGATCAAAATTTGTAACTTACAATATATACCTCAAAAACTTTGTAACTCCCCCTGAGTTGATTGAGCCATTATCTGTATATCATGCTCCTACTTTTATCTTTTCTCCCCCATTAATTTATCTTCATAATATATGTATCTCCCCCTAGTATATCTCTTTTTCTTCTCCCCCTTTTTGACACTTATGTCAAAGAATGTTTAAGGGTTAAGACCATATTTAGCCAAAAATGTGTTGTTTACCTCCATAATCATCCTGAGAGCTACATCCCAATTGTTTAAAGCAATTTCTAGTGAATTATGCTAGATGGTAGTCTCTGCAGCAAGATGAATAAGTCCATCTGATGTAGAAAGATTATGGTCTTTCTTGAGAACAATTTCAGCATAGACTTGCTCTTTATGGAGTATTTCTAAATGTGGGGTAATGGAGGACTGGAGCTGTATCAATTTTGCCTTGATATTGGCCTCTTCTACTGTTAACACAACTATTTCCTTTTGAGTGTGAAGCGTCTGGGTAAAATGCTTCTCACTTTGAGCTGGATCTTTAGGTAGCTGCATGCTAGAAATATTTAAATTTATTTCTAAGCTCATTGTCTTTTGACTAGTCTCCTATGTGAAGTATGAAAAGTCACACAACTTTTTGTACAATGAGAATATATTCTCAAGTACCTTTTTCACTTTGTCAATTAGCTTTTCCAATTCAACCTGGGAAAGTGCAATTTGACTTGATATTTGCTCATTTACTTTTCCCTGGAATTTTCTTTCAGACCATTCCATAATTTTTGCATTTGTCTCTTGGTCTTCATTTGTCACCTGGTCAACAATATCTGTAAATTGCTCCATGATATGCTTTGACTCATTTGGTGATTTCAAACTAAAGGCATCTATAAAGATGTCCTTAATCTCATGTAGTGTTTGCTTTTGTTTATACTCCTTCCTGAGTATCTCTTGTCTTTTTCTCTTATTCAATGCTTCCTGCACCTCATTTATTTGATCAATGGTTATAGTTTTTAAGTCATAGCCTGGTATGACTATTTCCTCATCTAATTTAGGGTCTCCATAGTGAAGTACCCTTGAAACTTTTGTAGTACTAGATGTTGGTACAGATATTTGCAATGGCTGGTGTGAAGGAGTTCCCGAGGTAGGCAAATTTATCAATGTTTGTATTGCCTCCTGCTCTTTAGGGGTTTCCACTTTTTCTTCCTCCTGCTATCTTCTATCTTGATCAATTATGGTAATCTTTGGAAGTGCATCTTGTGTTTGTGTTGTAGGATCAGATGTAATAGTCTGTCCTATTTGTTCTATTCCTTCTTCTACAGCTGTACTCGGCTTCTGTATTGTAGTATCAACTATGCCTATTGAGATAACTGTTGGAATTTGAAGTTGACTACTAGTAGCTGTAGAGATGATGGAAGGTGGTTCTTGTGGATTCACCTTATCTCTAACTATGCTTTCTACTAGTTTTTGCAATTCATCCATACTGACCAATACTGGATCTGCACATAATAATGTTTGTTGTGTAGATTGGTCAAGGATTCTTTTGAGATCTTCTGTAGTTAATGGATTAATATTCTAACCAAAAGTATTAGGAACATCAATAATAGTTATAGTTTCTACAGGTGTGATGGATACTTGAGGAGGGCTAGAGGGTGGCAATTGTGTGTCTTGCACACTCTGATCTGGTTGCTGCTGTTGCCGTTATATCTTGTTTTTGTGTCTCTTCCTCCTCTCCATCTTTCTTTTCTTCTTTCTTCTTCTCTTCTTCTATCTTCTTTTCTTTTTCTACTTTCTTTTCTTCTTCTCTCTTCTTTGCTTCTTCTCCCTTCTTTTCTTCTTCTACTCTCTTTTCTTCTTCTCCCTTCTCTACTGTTATCTTCTCTTCTCTCCTTTTTCTCCTCTCTTCTAGTGGAGCAGTACCTTCTTCCTTGTATTCTTCTTCAAGAAAATCTTCAATCTTCTTGTACAAGTTCTTCCATGATTTCGTTATTCTTTGAACAATTTCTTCCATCTTGTTTTGGAGTATGAAGAATGCCCTATATTTAGGTGTAAACCTATTATTATGCTTTTTGACTACTTTCTTTACTCGTTCCTTAGTCAAATCTGGCAATACGCTTGCTAGGGTTGATTCCCTTATCTCCTTCTCCATTTTCAAACAAAAATGCCATCTGTCTTCTACAATTTTAGACAGTTCTTTTGGCAATTGTCCATCTAGTTCAAGTGGAGTGTACTTGAACTATGCCATCATTACATAGACTATTTCTTCTATCCTATTCTGTTCTTCTTTGGTAAACTTATTGAAATCAACTTTATCTAAGTTGCCTAAATCACCATTTCCAATCTTTTTACATAAAATATCAACTGAAGAATGGCTTACCTTTTCAGATTGATCTTCTCCATTAGTATTAGGTTGAGCCACATATCTTCTTATTTTCCTCGGCTCTTCCTGTGTTTCCTTGATTTGTTTCTTCTTTGTAACTTCCTCATTAGCTTTTTGAGTGGAGGCCCTTGTTGCAGCTCATGTTGTAGGATTCTGAGGTGATGGCATGGAAAATTTCTTTGGTTTTTGCTGAGCTAGAGGCTGTTCTGTTGCCTTTCTTTTCTTTGACTCAGCTTTGGTTGGTGCTTCCTTGGCTTCTTTGTCTTCTGCACCTTCCTCCTTGTCTTCACCCAGTCCTTGAGTTAATTCCATTGGGCCTTGTTCTTGCTCATCTTCATCATCACTATCATCTTCTTCTTCTCCTGCTTCAGCCTCAATTTCTTCACCAAATTTCTTCTTAATCTTCTTTAAAAATTTATCTTTCTTCTTTAATGTGGAAGCAGTCTTTAATTCCATGTTTATTTTTGACCTTACTACATCATAAGTGCCAAAATGTGGAGCACTTTTATCTATTTCTTCTGCCAATAATGTAATTATTGTTGTAGATGCCTCATCAACATTGATTTCATATCCAAATGGCCTTAGCCATCTCACTCTTGGAATTGCTACTTGGATGTATGTGAAGTCAATATCAACCAAGAAACATATATCATTAACATTTTCTTCTACTAAAGTAACTAGTATTCTCATCCTTTGTTTCATGGATTTCTTGAAATCTTCAAAATAGCTTTTCATCAGGGTATCAAAATTTTCTCCCATTTGTTCTATATATTCATTGATTTGGGCAATGATTGTTCTATCATTCCTCCATGTCACTTTTCCAAAAAAGGGAAACTCATTTTGAACATAGAAGAATATACAAACTAGAATTGCTCCAAATTTGCATTGAGTACCCTTTGTCCTTCTTATGGCAGCTAGGTTTTCATTAATATGTTGTAGTTGCAATTATGCAAGATCATAAGTATGATCCTTTTTCACCAATTTGTAGCCTACATCTACTGCAATACATGGTACAATGTTGAGTCTACTGGATTGGTAGAACTTATGGGTGATGACTCTAACAGTAAATTTAACTAGAGGATCTTGTATGGTGTGAATTGTCATTCCTCTCTTATTCCACTGAGCACCAGTGTTCTTTTCAATAACCTCCTTCGATTCACTCCTCAAGGTTTTGAACCGATCTAGGGTTGGGTACCTTGGTACTCTATGTATGATTTCTTTGGTTAATTTGACGGGAATATCTTCTAACCACAGACTACCACCATGAATTTTGCTCAGTACAAGTCTAACCCATTCTGTCTTGAATACGATGGAAAAGCTCAAAACTCGGGTCAAACCCTTTTTCTCAACAATTTTGAATTCATCTCTTAAGACTCCATCTATGCACAATTTCTCATAGGCTTGCCTTATTTCCATATCTCCTAGGGTACCTATCTTACAATTGTAGCATTTCCTAACATCTTGAACCATTAAGACTTTTGGGGGTATTTGGGAGAGAGCTCCGGTTGGGTCATTTTTGTATGCAACTTCAAGTATGGGACGAAAATCAGGTTGCTTGACCTCATTGGACACTAACTGAACTTCAAATGACTCTTTTTCCTTAGTTTTCTTGGAACTTGACACCATTTATGCAAACTAGGGTTTTCTTTTTATGAAATATAAAATTGTGTAGCTCGGTACAAATGAAAAATACCTCAAGATCGATGAAAACACATTGGGAGAGGTTGCAATTTATTTGAAATGTTGGATTCTTTGCTATGAATTTGCTCTGCTCTTTTTCTCTTCTTTGCTTCTTGATCGCAATGAGTAAAACTAATTAAAATCATGATAATATACCCTATTTTCATTGCATTAAATGCTCAACTGCCAACTCGGCTTCTGAAAAAAAATTGACCTAACTCGGCATCAGTTATCAACTCGATCGTTGTTAGGAGCTTGGCATGTGTTGGAGCTTAACTCAGCATCCAAAGATAGCTTGGCAACATCATTTAGATTTTTTCTTGACATCTTGTCTCATGTAGATTTATACTTTGCATAGCTTCTTTGTCTTGGGATTGATGTATGATATAGCTTTGTATATTAGTCCCATATACTTCTCATGCTTAGTTTGATGAAGTGTGATCACTTGACCCATTGGGTGAAGTGATCCCTCCACTTGATGTGTTGCACTCATCTTTCTTTTTCCAAGTTTTATTCATTTGCCCTCTTATATTTTCAACATCAATCTTTTCTTTGTCCTTATTTTCTTTAGTCTTGGGTGCCTTTGACCTTGTAGGATAGTTTCTACTGGTATGACCAATTTTTAGACAACTGAAACATGTGGTTTGGTTCAACCATCTCTTGTAGTTCCCTTTGAAATGTGTTCTTATGCAGTTCTGGGGCATATGTCCATATTCTTGACAATAATGACAGTTATACCTGGTGTTGTAATCCTAATGATAATGACTTCCATTCCCTTTTGATTTTACTGGTTAAGTTGATGTCCAAATAGGTTTTGATGTACATTCATATGCCCTATGTCCATACTTTTTGCAATTATAACAATGTCCATCAAATCTTTGAGTCCTTGTAACATTGGATCTACAATCTTGTGTCATATGCCCTTGCATGTTGCACTTGTGACAGAAGTTCTTACTCTTGGGTGTGTTTAATTGATTGAATCTTCTACTCCTGCAAACATTAGTTGTATGCCCCTTCTTATTATAGTAATGACAAGTGGGTTTTGAATCCTTACCTTTGTCACTTCTTTGTTCAGCACTCTTTGATGATTCTCCAACTTTGGTACTATTGTATCCAAGTCCTGATGTATCATGGGCAGATCTTGGGAATTTCATCAATTGTTCAAAATACTTGATGGCTTCACTTGACTTGTTGAGATTCTCTGCTACCTCTTTTTCTCTGTTCAATTCATTCTATGTTTGTTCATTCTACATCTTCAAAGTAGATATCTCAATATCTTTCACATTGAATTCATGATGAAGATTCATCATTTGGGCAAGTGTATCCATCTGCATGTTTGAGATCCTTGTCAATTCAGTACATTTTTCTTCAAGTCTATTTGCAAGATTTCTTTTGTCATTTTCCATCATGACTTTATCCTCAACTGCTCTTTTCTTTTGTTCAGTAATTTCACATATCATTATGACCTGTGATTCATGTTCCATTTTGAGAGATCTTATCTCCTCTGCTTGAACTTTGTTTTTCTCCATCAGTTCTGCTATTGCTGCATCAAATTCTTTAGTGTCTCCATTGGCAAACACTTGTGTGGTATCAACCTCCTTGTAGTGTATATCATTTTCAGCTATGGCTATCTCCTTTCTTCTCTTTAAAGATTTTTTAAATTCCACTCTTGCTTCTTCTACCTTTTGTAGAGCGAGATGCACATCAGTCACCTAGTTTTCAATGATCTTTCCAAGTTTGAAAACTTCCATCTTTAGACCTTTTTCTCCAAGCTGTCAAACTTTTCTTTGTGAGAACCTAGATGATCTGATACCAATTGTTGGAATATTCGAATAGGAAGAATACTTATGAGGGAGGGGGTGGGGGGGTGAATCAGAAGTATCACACTTTAACCAATAAAACTTTTAGGTGGAAGTAAATTGCATGCATGTAAATACATCAAGTAAACATGAAACTAAGACATGCATCAACAACACATAACACTGGAATTTGGTAACCCAGAAACCCTCCAGGAATAAGAAGGTAAAACTTGGGTGGGGATAATACCCACAAAAATTACTGCAGCAATATTATTCAACCACTTCTGATGGTATGCCCTGTTAAAGGCTTTACACTGTGTCAATAGTGATCTGGTTAGAGGATTTACAAACACTTTACATGAAGTGTCACCTTGTTAAAGGATTTAATCACCTATTTAAAGGATCTACAAAATAGCTGTTAAGCTAACCTATCACCATAGGATTTTCATTCTAATATAATTGCTAGAAAGTATTAGGTACAATGAACTTGATAGATTACAATCCTTGATTGTTGAATGCAAGCACTTGTTCTACTCTCTCTGATCTTGATCCTTTGTGATCTGATAACCCTTGTTCTGAAATTAGATTTCCTTATACACCCTTGTATATTTGCTCGTATGTTTTACAATGAAATTTTGTGTTCCTTATAAAGACATTTGAGGATTTAGGGTTAGGTATGGATCTACGATCCATATTCAATCTCTATTTGCCACTCATTGTTTGCACTTCTTCCATTGGTTGCATGCCTTCATATTTTTCTTATTGGCTGCATGTAGATTGCATAGGAAAGATAAAAGATTTGATCTTATCATTTAATCTTTCAATATTTACCTTATGCCGGCTAGAAAAACTATTTGCATCATAGTTTGTGCAATTACAAACTCTTATGTTGATATTTTGAGTTACTCGGCTCCTGAAGCATTACTTGATGCTCGACACATGCTGTTTCCTTGGCAAAAAAATTGGATTACTTGGCACTTGTTTTATTTTTGTATTACTCAGCATCATCTATGACTTAGCACTTGAATATCACTTGGCACTTTATTCTGCTCGACACTTAAAGTCATTTGGCACTCAAACTTTACTCGGCACCTGATCTTCACTCGGCATCTAAAAACTACTCGACACATGAAGATCACTCGGCACCTTAAGTCTCTCCTAACTCAGCTCATGTTGTGGCTCGGCATTCATGGTATACTTGGCTCCAATATAGAAAGTAGGTAAGTGTATTGGCACTCAAGTGTCAAAAACCATTATGAATCTAACACTCTATAAATAGAAAATTTAGATCTTTTTTTCTTTTAACCTCTGTGATCCATTTTAGGGTTAGGTAGGTTTAGGTAGGATTCAATGAATCTACCTATTTTTTCATTTGGCTGCCTTCCAGAAACTTCTTCTTCAATCCTCTTTGAATTCTCCTTAAAAAGGTTTACCATGAATTTTGTACCAATAACTCATCATAGTTATCTTCCACATGCTTCACAAAATTCAAGAATACAAAATAATCAGCTCAAATTTGTCAAATCTATGATTAATTATGAACACTGGCACTTGGCATCAATATGTTGTCACTCGGCTTCCAAACTATTCTTCCACTTATCATCCACTAGATAACTTGGAAAACACTAAAGTTTATTGGTGCTCAGCATCATCTAAACTTTACTCAACTTACACTATATTACTCTGCATACACTAAACTTTCAATTTACTTGGCTCGAACTAATTTTCTACTTGGCTTGCACTAACTTTTCCTAGCACCTACTGCCCACTTTGTCAAGTTTGGCAAACTTAATTCTTCTTACTTGTTCTTTTAGATTTGGTCAATGTATCCGACCTTTGCAACCTCAAGTGTATAATCAATGCACTATAACATCACTATCTTAACTGATATTTGTACTCCTTTTTGATATCATAACTCAACCTTTCCTGTAGGTGCTTTTGTTATCTCATTTGATCAAAACCTCCTCATCAATCAAATAGATAATAGTACTCAAATCAACTAATTTTTTATCTTACCAGCAAGTAACAGGTTTGACATCAATGACAAAACAATGATTGAAACACATTCTCATACTTGCATCAATTTGTTTTCAATAATTTATATGTTGAAAGGAAATTCAATTTCAAACTTAAGATTCTTAAAATTGATAATGGGAAGGAATATGTGAACAATGATTTTCATTCTTATTTAAAATCATGTGGAATTAAACATGAGCTTACTATTCCTTATACACCACAAAAAAATTGGTGTGGCTGAAAGAAAGCATAGGACCATTATTTAAAATGGTTAGATGTATGTTACATGCTAAAAATATGCATTATATTTTGGGGTTGAAGCTATGTGTTGTGCCACTTATCTTATTAATATGACTCCTACTAAAGCTCTCAAGGATTTTACTCCAAAAGAAGGTTGGTCTGGTAGGAAGCCTGATTTACATCACTTGAGGATATTTGGATCTATTGCTTATGTTCATACTCCTAAACAAAAAAGGCATAAATTAAGCTCTAAGACTTCTTCTTATATATTTTTTTTGGTATGATGAAAATACCAAGGGTTATAGATTTTATGATTCTACTACTCACAAAGTGAAAGTTGCAAAGGATATTTCTATTGCAGAAAATGGATTTCATGATTGCTTTAATGCATAATATGTAGAATTTAGTGGCACTAAGATAGTGCTAGTGGAGGACCAACCTCCTTCTCTAAACCCTACTCCTACTCTTAACCCTCCTCCTTAAGCACCAATTGTTATTTCTCTTCCTTCTCTTGCTAGTAATGATAATCATGTTGCTACTAATGATGCATTTATAGATAATGATTATTCTTCTAGTGATGATTCTATTACTACTAAGAGAAAACCTAAATGGGCTTAAGGATTAATTAATGAAAGTGATGATTATATTGCTAGATTTAGTGGACTTAAACCTAGGATGATTAATTATTAAAATTATTCTTTGATGACTTATCTTATGAATTCTAATGATCCTAAGACTTTTGATCAAGATAACTCTCAACCTCATTGGTAATAGGCCATGCAGGAGGAACATGATTCTTAAATTGCTAATCAAACTTGGGATTTAGTTATGATTAAGTGAAAATAGGGTTTAAAAGGCCTCGACACCTTTTACAAAGTATTAGATAGAAGCAACTAAGAAAGCCCACAAGGAACTATGCATCAACACTAGAAAAAAAAAACTAACTAAGATAGAAGCCTTACAAAAAAAATATAGGAAAAAAATAGAAAAAAGCCAGCAAAAATATAACACTAGGATAGCTACAAGGTCTTTAATAAATTAGCAGCCTGATTAGCAAGGATATTCATATTCACCGCATAGGCCTTCAGCTCATCAATTTCTTTGTCTTTGACAACCTCGATTTTCTTTGAATTAGCTATGGTGCATTTACTAGGGCCTTGATCCTTAGTCTTATCCTTAGACCGATGAATTATCCCCTTATCCAGTTTGTCTAACAAAGTTTTGATGTTGTCTGCAATAGTCTTCAATATGGAGAAATTTTGATCAGTAAGTTTTTTAACAATATTTTTCATGTTGTCAACTTTGCTTCCCATAATATCCATCTTTTTCTACATCGCCTTCAGCATTTGTTCATTAGCTATGTTCTTCACTTCTAGGGGTGGGGCTCTCTTCATTAAATTTTTGACTTCTTTTGTATTACCAATAACCTCAGAGAGCTTATCAAGATGCTAATGAAGAGTCTTTTCCCCTCTAGTAGTCATTCTTAGAGTCTCAAAATCCATCCCGATATCCCACATCTATTGCTTCATACTGGTAATATCCCTTTTCATCACACCTAGGTTACCAATGGTCCCCTTAATATACCCCTTTTCATCTTAGTCCTTTCTTTGGTTAGGGTTTTCCTCATCAAAATCCATAGATTTTTTTTTAGTATCTACCTCCTTGATGCCAATGTCATCAATCTTCCCTTGAGAATGCACTTTCTTACTTCTCACCACCATTTTTTTGTATGAGAGGCTCATTGTCAAAGGGGATGTTTAAGGCTATATCTATCTTCTTCCCCTTGGTTCTGGTAATACTAGTTTTTCCTTTGGATTTCTTCCCTCTAAAATTCTCATGATCCTACTTAGAATCCATCTACAACTCATAATCCACCTCCTTGCCCTTACTTTTCTTGGCAGATGAGCTACTTGGGGAGATATTTCTCCTCTTCTTGTTGACCATCTCCTCATCTTCATCCTCTATTTCTTCTTCATAACCCTCATCCTAATCACTCCCCTCAGTATCATGCTCCAAGGTTTTTTTACTAATTTATGGCCTATCCACTTTTTGGCTTTAAGCAGATTCATGATCAGCACCATAAAACCCTCATGCCAAGCATGATACCCCTCGGGGTCATTCTGAATAGTAAGGATAGTATTATCCAATGAATACCTCAAGTAGAAAGGGAAACTAATTCTAACCCTATGCCTAAAATTATTTACCAATATAAAATGGTGCCCAAAAATCTTGGTAAAATGACCATCAAGGGTTAAATATTCAATCACAAAAAACATCACAAACCTCCAAGGTCTGGAAATGGAATGAGGGTTAAAATAGGAATTGTCAATTTTCACCAACCTATTTCTCTCCTTGTTGTCTCTATAAACCCATCAATAGCAGAATCAGATAGCTTCATATCCTTGTAGAAATTAATTTGATCCAGCTCAAGATTGGTGGCTTCAGCTATAATGTCCTCTATGACTTCCATTCTCTGGTTTCCCACCAAGGTTCTTCCATTATTCCATGTCTTAATAAACTAGTAGGTTATGGTTAGATTACTTCCTTTTAACTTCTCCATGAAGCTCATAAATTTCCCCTATTCTAAAATATCCCAAATTTCAGTCTTCTGCTTTCATTCCTTGCAACTTATGGGCTCAACCCATTTTCTCTTACCACCCATCTTCAAACTACAACAAATCCTCACAATCCTATAAATCTTAGTTGTAATGGAAAAATCTATATCAAAATACTAGTCGAGTATTCTCTTATGCCAAAATACCCATAATCTATATCGTAATGAATGAGTTGTCTCATCAAGTGTAATCATAAGCCACAACTCCCCATTCTTGCACAACTCATAATTATTCCTTAATGTTGTGTTAATCATTATTAAAAATCTTTTGCAAAATTTTAACCTTTTCCTACTCTATCAATGATAGCCTATCAGTAGAGATGTTATCACCATGATTTCTATATCATCTTTGTATGGCTTTTGTAAGCCACGTTCAAAGCCTAGTCAACCACTGCATTGGTTTCTCTATAATTATGAGTGATGATACAATCCATAAAAAAATTAATCAAATTTCTAGCCTTTCAAATAATATTATGGATGGTCCAAGAGGGGATATTAACTTTATTAGGATAATTAATAATATTAAGGGAATCCCCTTCTAGCCAATTTTTTTCCAAATTGATACTCTTGGAAAATAAAAGACCATAGAGAGTCGCACTAGCTTCTGCAACATGATTGGTTTGATCCCCAATAGGAATAGCCATAACTATCTCCATTTTCATTCTTGCTAATAATACCATAACTAGCAACCCCTAGGTTTCCCTTCGATGCCCCATCAAATTTAATCTTATACCATCCCTAAGGTGGACAATCCTACCTAACTAAATTTCTAAGGTTACTAACATGCTAAGATAATCTAATCCCTTCCAAATTCCAATTTTGAATCACATTAGCTTCCTAGTCATCTTGAGGCTCTTGACCTTTCCCAATTATCCTAATATTCTCAATCACCATGTGTTTAATCTTATGAAAAAATTGATTGGAAGAAGTCTCCCTTGCCCCTGAAAACTCTATCATTTCTTTCCTTCCAAACACCCCAACATACACATGGAAGGATGAAATCCCATAAACTAGTAAGAAAATAATTATGAGAGGGAGACTTCCAAGATAAGAATAAATCTTGAATACTAAGCAGAAAGACCCAATCCACATCTAGAAGTCTATAAATCCTCTCCCATAACCTTCGTGTGTAAGGGCAGTGAATGGTCAAATGGTTAACTGATTCTTCCTCTTCTTTACAAAGATAACACCTACTAACAAGACACATACCTTTCTTCATTAAATTTTTAGTAGGTAGGATTTTATCCTACAATAAGATCAAAAAAAATGTTAACTTTGGGAGTCAAGCCTTTGAACCAAGCCCAACAAGGCATGTGATAGTCTTCAAAAGAATTACCATACAGAGAAGAAACATAAAAATTTCCATTTGAATTAAATTTCCAAATTAAAGTATCCTCCTCATGATTTAAAAAGATAGCATTTAGCACATTGTTGAGGTAATTAAGAACTTATCCACTCTAGATAGGTTCACCCAATTATCTTGTTTCCAATAATCAACAACAAAAGTCCCAAAAATAGTCTTGCATTGATCCATGTACCCATTCCACCTCTGCTAGAACAAAAAGTGTGATCAATAATCCATATGTCTTCCCAAAAATGAAGTCCTTCCATTTCCAACCTTTTACTAACCCCTTTATTAATAATATGCTTGTTTTTCTGAGCCTACTTCCAAATCACAGAACCTCCTTGATTATCCTCACTGCTAAGGAAAAGATTAAGACCATGATTCTCCCTATTATATATCTTTCCATTTTCTATCTTCATTATATAGTCTCCAAATAAGCTGAACTAGTAAAAATTCATTCATGCTATTAATCTTTCTTGGATCCAACCCAACTTTTTTGATGGGCATACAAACCTTATCCCAAGAAATCAAGGCCAACCTTTTCTTCTTTTCCATACCAGACCATAAGAATTTTTTTGATGGCTAGAGCATACTTCCTAGTAATATTAAAAATACTCAAAGAATATAAAGGTATGTTCTATAAAGTAGATTTTAGAATGATGACCTTACTAGCCTAGCTAAGGAGAGAACCTTTCTAGCCAGCTAACTTTGAGTGAAATTTTTCTATCAGGGAACTCCAGAAGGAATCAGGCAGGTCCAAACATAGAGGTAACCCAAGATAAGACCCAAGAAGGTTGCCAACCTCACAACCCATAATTATTTTAACTATGTTTTGTATATTCTCATTAACATTAATGAAGTAGATCAAACTTTTTTTTCCAATTAATAATTTGTCATGTAGCCTACCCATAATCCTCAAGAGCCTTTTTGATATTTCTCACATTTTTTACTGAAGATTCTCCCATCACAATTGAATCATCCACAAATTGTTTATGGGAACAAGTCAAATCCTTAGAAGAAGGTCTTAAACCCACAAAATCCCCCTTTTGAACCATTTTTTCCATAAATTTGGCTAAGCATTCAGCCATGAGAATGAATAGAATAGGAGATAATGGATCCTCTTGTCTAAGCCCACAAGAGTCCCAAAGGAAAGGGATCATAGAGCCATTAACAAGAACAAAAAAAGCAGCAGAGAAAAACAACATATGAACCAACTTCAAAAATCTATTGTTGAACCCAAAAGCTTCCAATCCGCACTTTAAAAAATCTCAGTCCTATTATAAATCTTATTGAAAAAGAGTACTATAAAAGAGGGAGATTGTTTTAAAGAAGGGAGATGGTCGATAAAGAATGTTTTCAATCATTGTTTTATCACTGATGTCAAACTTGCTATTTGCTGGAATGACAATTGCTTATAAGATCCAAGTACTAGCACTTAGTTTATTGATGAAGAGGATTTAATCAACACGATGTAACAAAGTACCAAAGGGGAAAGGTTGAGTTATGGTTTTTTAATGAAGTATAAGGATCAGTTAAGATAATGGTAAAATGATGTCTTGATAATATACTTGAAGATACAGATGTTAGCCACACTTAGAAACATTGGAAGAATAAGTTGTAACAAGGTTGTCTGTAAAGCTTAACTAAGTTCATTAGTGAGTGTCAAACAAGCTATTTTGAGTTGAGTAGATTTTTAGTTAGAGTCAAGAAAATGAAAAATCTAGTGTGTGTCGAGTGATACAGAAGGAGTTGAGCATGTTTAGGTGCCAAGCAAAGTAATAGGTGTCAAGCATCATAAAAACTTAGTGGATGCCAAGTGAATCCATAGTAGGTGTCAAGCATCAGTAAAATGTATTTGGTGTCGAGTAACATAGTATATGCCAACCAGTAGAATTTCAATAGTGCAGAGTTGTTGCATTATGTGAAAAATCAAAAGATTCATCAAAACTGAGCTGAAAAGGTTGTTAACTTGAATTTTGTGAACCATATGGAGGATGAGGATGAGATGCTGGCATAGAATTTTAGGTAAACTATTTTTTAGAGAATTCAAGAGGATTCTTCATGATGTTTCCAGAAGAAAAATGATATGGGTTAGATTCATTGAATCCTACCTAATCCATTTGAATTGAAATTAAAAGAGGGAAGAATTGAATGGGAACAACAATTCTAGACTTCTATTTAAGGTGTCACAAGCCAAGAAGCAAGACTGGTTGGGTGCCAAATTGTGAAGTTGTTGAAGGGTGTTAAGAAGAAGGCATCAAAAGAAGGTAAAGGAAGAATAGAGCACAAAGACTCTACTTTGATAAAGTGGTCATTTGGAGATTGCATTGGTACATTGAGCATGAAGACTCAAGGAGATGAAGCTTGAAAGGAGGTTAAGCTATCAAAGCTCTAGAGACTAAAAGCCAAGAAAATTGTGAAGAGTTTAATAGAGATATAAAATTTGCAAGTCAAGTTGTGAGTTTTATTAGGTCAAAAGCCCTTGTTGTTACTCTCTAACACTTGTGTCAACTAGGGTAAAATCCTATGGACTTAGGTTGGTTTAATAACCATTTGTAAATCCTTTAATAGGGTGGCATTCCAAGTGAATATTTTAAAGTCCTCTAACTAGGCCCACTTCTAATAGGGTGGTTAAATCCTCTAACCAAGTCACATTTAACAGTGTGTTGTAGCCTTGGCTATTTGTTTTCCATTATGTTGTGACAATCAAAGTGTCATTGCCTTAGAAAAATATCAAAATTTTCATGCAAGGAAAAAAATATTTCTCTCCAACATAATTAATTAGAGAACAAGTTGAAGACAAGCAATTCATACCTCTTTATTGCAAGGGTGAAGGTCAAGTGGTTGGTATTTTGACAAAGCCACTCTCAAAAAGAGATTTCAATTTCATTGTAAAAAATTGGGTTTACAACCACTTGATGTAAAGTCCCCAAGTAAATATTAAGAGGAGGTGTTAGAAATATTAATCTTTCCTTGGATGTATTTAATTTGGGATATTCAAAGATCCCTTTATGTAGTTTTTCCTCTTGTACACATGTGGAGGACATGTCAGTTGTCCTCTAGTCTACATGTGAGGATAACTCACTTTATAAATCCTTTTATAAAGGAAATTAGTTTATCCTCCTTAAGAGGAACTTGACACTCTGTACACACTTATTATGAATGTGGCATTCATAGAGATAGGAGTTATACATGTGAACACATGCAACTCCTCTCTTCTCCATAAAAGAGATGTGTCGTCCTCATTCTTCTTGACACACATCACATTGATGTTATTGTAATGAGCCATTTTTCTCCAACTAGCTCTCTCTTCTTCTTAGGATTTTTCCTTCATTCATAATACTCACAAGGGGTTTTCTTTGCTTTCCCCTTATCAAATCCTTTGTCTCCTTTTATTTCTTTACTTTGGTGCATGCTGTTGGAACTTGGTTATTTCATGGTTACATTATTTCTTACTTGACTCACTTGGATTAATTTATTTTCCTTGATCTATTTTATCTTTTCATACATAATGTATCCACACACATCCTCAATCAAGAAAAATCCATCTTGTATATTTGATATGACTCCTAATCTAGTTAAGTCTTTAGGTTCAATGACCACAATTTTTATTTAGGTTCTTTTTCATCTATCTCTTAATCAACATATTCCTATCCTCCATAGTGTTTGTGGTTTAATTTTGATGATTCACCTATTGATCTCAGATTGGTATTGACAAGTGAGTGTCAACACACTTAAGCCATTTACTCAGTTCATGTCAAACTAGTAATGCATATTGAGCACAACATGTAAATATAAGACCATGCAGAGTTGCAATGAGTGCCAAGTCACTTATATGCCGAGTCACTTAGGTGCCGAGCAGATAGACCATGTCAAGTGATTTAGAAGCCTAGTAAATAGTGGATGACAAGTAATGCAGGTGTCAAGTCATAGTATATAGAATAGTGCATGCTGAGCATTAGAGACTTCATATGCTGAGTGACATAGTTTTGATGTATTTGTTTGTAATGGCACAAATAACTATGTAAACCATTTTTGAGCTGACTTAAGGATAGATTATGATCTTTTGGGGATAAGGAAAAAATTATATTTGGATTCCCTATGCAATTACATGCAACCAATTAGAAAATGGGAAGGTTTAAGCAGCAAAATGGATGAATCTCAGCCATAGATTCATACCTAACCCTAAGCCACTAAGTCTTCTTAATGAGGACGAAGCCCTAAACTCTTCATGAAATAACAATGGGTGAATGATCTAATAGGAGGAGCGAACAAGATAGTTTGCATGTAGAGAATTCAAGGTGACTTAGAAGTAAGAATGAATTGTAGAATTAGTTAGAGAATAACAAAGGATAGTGCAAAGGATATAGCATTGAGACATCTGATAATGAAGGATCAATTAGACATTGTGTAGAGGTGATCTGTCATCTAGCACGCAAGTACTAATTGCAAGATCTATGCTGAGACATTTTAAAAGGTGATTTTAGTTAAATCTCTTAACAGAGTAATCTTAATAGGCTATATGAAATCCTTTAATAGGGTGCTTAGCTGTAAATTGAAGTCCTCTAACCAAGCACATTTCTAATAAGGTGTTGAAATCCTCCAACAAGGTGAGACCTAACAGTCTTTGTAAGCCTTTAACAGGGAAGACCTTTCACAAGGTAGACCATTATTCATGGTCAAATCATTGTAACCTTCATTGGATACACTTTATAATTGTAGTAGTGAAGATTTTTGGGTGTCATCCCCACCCCAATTTTACCTTCTCACTTGGAGGGTTTCTAGGTAATCATATCTGGTGTTATGTGTGTGATTTCTTACATGTTTACATGATTTAGATGCATATGATTTACATGTTATTTTACTATATTAATGCATGTGATGAATGAATGGTAAGAGTTTTATGGGTCCAAGTTTAAACTCCTAATTCACCCCCCCCCCCCCCCCCCCCTCCCCTCAAAAGTTTAATTTTTCCACTTGTAATTCCAAAAATTGGTATCAAAGCCTTGTTCTCTAAAAGGGAAGCTTTGCAACTTTGAGGAAAGATATTTAAATGTAAGTCTAAAAGTTGGGAAAGACTATTGAAAAATAGGAAATTGAAATACATCTCATACTACATCAACTAAACGAGGAAAGAGAGGAACTAAGGAAATCCTTGAAGAGAAGGAAAGAGATTGTTATTGTAGAGAATGACACACTATACAAAGAGATAGACACTACCAAGCTATTTGCAAATGGTGACTGAAATGAATTTGATGCAACAATTGCAAATCTAATGGAAAAGAATAGAGTCCAAGCTGAGGAAATTGGAAATCACAAGCTATATTGTTATGTGAGATGACTACAAAAGAAGAAAGCCATGGAAGACAAAGCCATGATTGAAGAAGACAAAAGGATCCTGGCAAACTGACTAGAAGAGAAGTCAATAGAACTAATCAAGATTTACAACATGCAATTGGATACTCTTAACTCAAATGATGAATGCCAATTATGAACTAAATGTCAAGGAAATTGAGATAACTACATTAAAATTACAAAATGAACAATTGTAGAGTGACCTGAAAAGAGAAAAGAAATTTTATAGAAGTATCAACAAGCCAAATGAAGCCATTAAATACTTTGAGTAATTATTGAGATCCCCTAGACCTAACAATGATACATCAAGATACACAAGCACTAAAGAAGGAGAATCATCCAAAGATGCTAAAGAAAGGAACAATAAAGATAAGAACTCCAAACCTACTTATCATAATTGTGGTAAGAAAGGACATACTGCTAATATGTGTAGGAGCAAGAATACAAATTAAAATGTCAAGCATAAGAATATGACTCATTGTCATAAGTGCAACAAGCAAGGCCATCAGGCACATGAATGCAAAACTAGGACCATGCATAAACAAAGATTTGAATGTTATTGTTATAACTATCAAAAGTATGGACACAGATCCTCTAAATGCAGATCTAAATCTATGTGGTCATCAAACAAGCCAACAAAGGTAAGAAGCAATTGGAACTTCTACAATTGGGATCATAATACAAGATATAGCTATCATTATTGTTAGGAATATGGACATGTTCTTGAGAATTGCATAAGGACACACTTTAGAGGCAATTACAAAAGGTGGTTGAGTCAAACCACATGTTTTAGCTATTTGAAGACTGGTTACATTAGTAAGAATTGTCCAACTAGGTCAAAGGCACCAAGTTGTGAATTTGATAAAGGCAAAGCTAGGCAGATGTTCAACACATCATAGATGAGATGAACAAGACATGGAAAAAGAAAGATGATTGCAACACATCAAATGGAGAAGGGATCACTTCACTCAGTGGGTCAAGTGATTACACCTCATCAAACTAGGCAATCAAGAGGTATGTGGGACTAATATGTAAGTGTTATATCATACATCAGTTCCAAAGGAGACAGTACTAAAAAGACTACATTATCATGAATAAAGATTCAAGATGTTGAAAATTCAAGTTAAATCTTTAAGTTTTTCATGTTGTTGCCAAGTATGAAAAGTTTCCTATGTATGCCGAGTGGAATGTTAATTGATGCTAACCTACCAGAATATCTAGTTGATGCCAAACTTGTAGTAGCTTGTGATGTGAATATCAGGATTTAACTGTGTGATTTTTGAGTCAAACTCGATGACCCATGTTTCATGAGTAGTGATTCAACATGAATCCATCTCTCATGAGAATAAATGGAACACTTAGCACTCATTGGATCTAGGTGATGCTCATAGGGGTGAAGCACCGGGACTTCCCGGGAGGTCACCCATCCCAGTACTACTCCAATCTGAGTGCGCTTAACTATGGAGTTTCCTCCACAGTTAAACCCAAAGCTTGCAACCCCATTTGCAAATTGAGTGGTGGAAACATCTGATGGATGTTGAGTGATTCTGAAATTGGTTGATGTTGAGCTTACAGTTGTGTAAGAATTCAACATTAAATGTAAGGTTTTTCAAGGGTACATGATCATTTTGAGCTCATTTCTTCATAATTTTGAATTTGAGCAAGAGCAAGTAGAGTAGAAAATGATCCAAAAACCTATTCAAAGTGTCTGTGAAGATTTTAGCAACTATCTCACACCAATTTATCATATTTCATAAGGTATTTATTACAAGTTGAGCTATGCAGTTTATTTTTGCATAAACCCTAGTTTGACAAAATGGCATCTAGTTTGAAAAATGTTGAAGGGAAAGAGGTTTTGAATGTTTAGCTTTTCAGTAATGAATTTAAGCAACCCATATTTAAATTCATTCTTGACATTGCCTATAAACAAGATCCTTCTGGTGCATTGTTAATGACCCCGCCAAATGTAATTATGGTGTAAGATGTGAGAAAGTACTACAATTTCAATATAGGAAGTATAGGAGACATGGAGATAAGAGATGCATATAACAAATTGTGTAAAAATAGTGTTTTGAAGGAGGAATACAAAATCATTGAGAAAAAGGGTTTGACGTGAGCCTAGATTTTTTGAATGTGTTTAAAACTGAGTGGATGAGAATTGTACTAAGCCAAATTCATGATGGTCCTTTATGACTTGAAGGAGGACCAATAAAAATAACCCAAAGAATAATCCATAGCGGTTACCCAACCCTAGATTGGCCAAAGACACTTAGAAGTGACTCCAAGGAAGTAATTGAGAAGAACATTGGAGCAATTTGGAATAAGAGAGGTATGTAGAGATACCATTAATGATGCATTGCTCAACTTTTTTGTAAGGCTAATTTCACACAAATTCTATCAATCTAGTAGATTGAACAGTGTACCCTATATAGCTATGGATGTTGGCTAGAAGATTGTAAAGAAAGATCATACATATGATCTAACAGAACTTTGGTTACAACAATTGATGGAGAACCTTGGAGCTATCAAGAAAACCAAGAGTGCACAATGTAAATTTGGTTCTATACTAGTTTGTATATTCTTTTATGTACAAAATACATTTCTCTCTTTTGTTATAGTAGGATGGAAGACAAATAGATCAATTGTAGTGCAGATCAATGAGTTCATTGAGAATATGGGAGAAAACTTTGAAACCTTGATGACGAGTTACTTTGAAGATTTCAAGAAATCAATGAAGGAAAGAATGAGGATACCATTTTCCTTGATTGAACAACACTATAATGACATATCTTTTCTTGTTGATGTTGATTACACTTTTGTGCAAGCTGTCACACTAAGGGTAAGATGGCTAAGGCCACTTGGGTATGAAATAAATGTTGATGAAGCCTCAGCAATCATCACTACACTACTAGCAAAGGAAATAGATAAAAGTGCAAAGATATTTGGCAACTATGAGATGGTAAAGTAAAATATTACCATGGAGTTGAAAACTAGATTAGCCATTAAGAAGAAAGATAATTTAGTCAAGAAACTAAAAGCCAAATTTGGAGAAGGTGCAGAGGAGGAGGAAGAAGAAGAAGAGGATGAAGAGGAAGAAGAAACACAAACACAAGCACCTCTTGCATTGACGCAAGGCATGGGAGAAGAAAAGGAAGAGGAGGAAACTGAAGGTATCAAGGGAGAAGAAGTCAAGCAAGCATCTACTCATGCCAAGACAAAGAAGAGGAAGGCTAAAGCATAGCCAATGGCAAGAGCAAAGAAAATTGTCAAACCTAGTCCAACCAAGCCCATTATTCCTACCACTAGAGCCAGCACACGTGGGACAACTCAAAAGGCTAAGAAAAAGACAAATAAAATAGAGCAAGGTGGCAAAGGGTAGAAAAGATAGAGAAGAAAATATGTGGGACAGCTAGATTCTAATGAAAAAAGGACAGAATCAGATGAAAATAACCAATTTAAAGTGGTAAGTCACAATCCTTTATTTGATTTTGAAAACTTGTATAAAAATATCAAAAGTAATGCAGATTTATCTAGTTTGAAACATATTGATTTTGATAAACTTGGAAAAGAAGAGAAAAATCAAGTGGAAGAGGCATTATATGCCATGATGTCAAAGTTTAAGAACACTCCACTAGAATTTGCCAACTTAATACTAAAAGTTTTATATGATATTGAGGAGAAAAAATGGCATTAATGTCTGAATTTTGAAAAATAGATCAAGGAAACAACATTAACTCAAGTGATGCCAAAGTTGATAAAGTGATAGATTGCTAAAGCTATCAAGAGATACTGGTTAGGTTTACACCTAAATATAGAGCCTTCAACATTCTTCAAAATAACATTGAAAATATGGTCAAAAAATCAACCCAAATATGAAAACTTGTCTATGGGTTGACCACTATGAAACAAGGAGAAGCTAATCCTTTAGAGGGTAAACAAGATGATGAGGAAGATGATATAGTTTTGGAAGAGTTAGAAAAGAAAAATGGTAACAAGGAAATAGCTGAGTAGCAGCTAGATAAACAGAGTGTGCAAGACACACAAATGTCAAGTGGCAATCCTCCTCATGACACAAGTGTAACAACTGAGACTATAATTGTTAAGGATGTTTCTAATGCATCATCTTAGAAAATCAATCCACTTACTTTAGAAGACTTGAAAAATATTCTAGACCAATACACACTCCAAGAAAAACTCTGTAGAAATCTAGTTTTGGTTAGTGTAGAAGAATTTCAAAAGGTAGTAACTAAGGTCACAAGGGAAAAGGTGAATCCACAAGAACCACCTTCTGTCATCCCTTTAATTGATAATGTATAACCTTTAGTTCAAAAAATAGTAGATACATCTACTAAGGTTGATACAAGTGTTAAAGTTGATACTATTGAGAAGAAGGCAGAAGAAAAAGATACAACTATAGGTCAATAGTAGAAAATAGGACAGATAGATTCATCTATACTAAAGCATAGGAACAAGGTGTTATTTAAGTCATAGTAATAGATTAGGGCAAGCGTAAAGAGATTAATTTAACACCTAAGGTGAAGGAACAAGAATCCATCCAAGCACTGGTAGCCTTAACAACATCTGGCACCCCTTTTACACAAGCTCTTCAAAAGTTGGGCATAGAAGCCATTTCACTGCAAATTTTAATGCCAAGCCCTAGCTCATCAAAGGTAGAAAAGGTAATTCCTTGATGAAGAAATAGTGATTCCAAAATATGACTATGACACTATGACACTAGAGCAAATAGGTATTTTGCAACAAGCCTTAGAGAGGAAAAGGCATCAAGAAATGCTTAGGAGAGAACACATGTAGAAGCAAGCACTCCAAGATATAAAGGACATCATTTTAGATGCTTTTAGCCTGCCAACTCCTAAAGAGACCAAGCCACTTATAGAATAATTGACTGATATAGTTGAAAAGGTCACAAATGAAGACCTTCATACAAATGAAAAACTCTTAGAATGGTTTGAGAAGAAGTTTCAAGGAAAGGTAAATAAGAAAATATCCAGTGAAATAGCACTACAACAAGTTGCTTTGGCAACAAAGATTAAGGATGTGAAGAAGATACTTGAGAAAATATTCTCATTGTACACGAAACTATGCAACCCTACACTCTTCACCCAAGAGACCAAAAGTCACATTCTGAGGCTGGAGAGAAAAATATTTGCATCAGGTGCAAGCCTACCATCAAATCTAGCTCAGAGTGAGAAGCATTTTAGAACATTGCCTCAGGCACAAAGTCAGTTAGCTATTTTAATATCAGATGAGGCTAATATTAGATCCAAACTAACAAGTATTCAAGCTACCATTACCCCTCATATGGATATAATGCACAAGGAGCTAGGCTATGCCAAGACTTTATTGAAGAAAGACCCCAATCTTTCTACTCTAGATGATCTAGTGCACATTATTGTCGAGCTTGCAATCCAAATTAAGTCATTGGATGTTGCATGTGACAATTGGGATGCAGTTCTAAGGATAATAATGGATGTCCACAAATCATTTTTGGACAAACACACCATAGGTGTATAACCCATTTGACATAAGTGTCAAAAAGGGGGAGAAATATGAAAAGGGGAGAAATATAACATGGGGGAGATATAATATAGGGGGAGAGTTTGAAAAAAAGGAAACGATGTACAAAGGGAAAGTCTAGTAGCAAAGTTATATCATTGGTTTGATATACATTTTTGGAGAAAAAATAGCAAACAAATATAGATATTAGCTAAGATAGAGCATATCAGATGAAAGAGTATTTGATATAGCACATTGAAGTCAAAGAGACTACAGATTTTGGATACAAATCAAACACATTAACTTAGGGGGAGTTATCAATTTTGAGGTATACAACTTGGTACAAAAAAAATTGAAATTTTGAAATTTTGTATATATACCGAGTCATGGATATGTTATGCTTGAGAAGATTGAAGTTGATTATGTATATTCAAGTGTTTTTGACACTCATGTCAAAGGGAGAGATTGTTGATCTTAGATTGGTTTTGACAAGTGAGAGTCAACACACTTAATTCATTTACTCAATTCATGCCAAACTAGTAATACATATCGAGCACAACATGTAAATATAAGACCATGCCAAGTTGCAATGAGTGTTGAGACATGCATGTGTTGAATCACTCAGGTGTCAAGTAGGTAGACAATGCTAAGTGATTCAGGAGCTGAGTAAACAATGGATGTTGAATAATGCAAGTGTTGAGTCACAACATACAGAATAGTGCATGTTGAGCATCAGAGACTTCATATGTCAAGTGACATAGTTTTCACATATTTTTTTGTAATGACACAAACAACTATTTAAACCATTTTTGAGCCAACTTAAGAATAGATTATGATCTTTGGAGATAAGGATGAATCTATATCTGAATTCCCTATGTAATTACATGTAGCCAATACAAAAAATAGGAACATTTAAATGGAAAAATGGATGAATCTTAGCTATAGATTCATATCTAACCTTAAGCCACCTAAGTCTTCTTAAGGAGGAAAAAGTCCTAAACTCTTCATGAAATAACAATGGGTGAATGATCAAATTGGATGAGCGAACAAGATAGTTTGCATATAGAGCATTCAAGGTGACTTAGAAGTTAGAATGAATTATAGAATCAGTTAAAGAAGAATAGAGGATAGTGCTAAGGATATAGCATTGAGACATCTGATCATGAAGGATCAATTAGACATTGTGTAGACATGATTTTTCATCTTGCAAACAAGTGCCAATTGGAGGATCTATGTTGAGACATTTTAACAAGTGATTTTAGTTAAATCTTTTAACACAGTACTCCTAACAAGTTGTATGAAGTCCTTTATTAGGATTCTTACTTAGTTGTAAGTTGAAGTCCTCTAACTAGGGACATTTCTAATAGGGTATTGAAATCCTCTAACAAGGTGAGACCTAACAATCTTTGTAAGCCTTTAACAGGGAAGACCTTTCACAAGCTAAACCACGATTCATGGTTAAATCATTGTAACCTTCATTAGATACACTTTATTACTGTAGTAGTGAAGATTTGTGGGTATCATCCCCACCCCATTTTTACCTTCTCACTTAGAGGGTTTCTGGGTAATCATATCTGGTGTTATGTGTGTGATTGGTTACATGTTTACATGATTTAAATGCATATGCTTTACATGTTATTTTAGTATATTAATGCATGTGATGAATTAATGGTGAAAGTTTTATGGGTCAAAGTTTAAACTCCTAATTCACCCCCCCAGAAGTTTACTCTTTCCACTTGTAGTTCCAACACCACCTTTCTCTTTTGTGTGTTTTTCAAGTGTTCTTGAATTGGTGTCATCCAGTCATTCCTTTTGTTTCACCAAGAGTTTATCTAATTTAAGCATAGTTTTCTTGAATTTTGCAAGTCTGACATTTATCTCCTTCTCAACTTTTAGTTCATTACTCAAATCATTATTTTCCATCTCCAATCTCCAATTTACCATTTCCAAGCATTGATTTCTCTCATTGATTATGTTTATTAAATCATCTCGTGCCTAAATTTTATTTTGATGTCTCTCCATGGCAAGGTCTTTTTCGTTCATTGCCTCCAAAGCTACTTGGTACTTTAATTCAACATGGTTTTTATCATTTTTTATAGTTCCCATTCTATCCAATATTTCAATCATTTTTATGACTTGACTTTCTTGTTCCTTTTTCATTAGACCAAGCATTTCATTCATTTCTTTTCTCTTTTCTACCAGTTCATCATTTTTATCCAATAGTTCCTTTATTTTAGTATTTGATTATTTAGACTTAACACTCCCTTCTAATAGTTTATCTAGATCATCAAGACTCATTGTAGTTTATCAATTAACTCTTTTCTTTTCATAAACAATGCTCTCAATTTTTCCTTTAAGTCAAAGATTTTTTTCATTTTCATCCTCCAATGCTTCTTCTAGTTTCTTCTAATAATTGTATCTTTCCATTGTCCCAAACTTACTCAAGTTGGTAAGCTACATGTGAGGTAGTGAGAGGTCATGGGGGTGAATTAGTGCCTATTATTTTTATTTTAAAACTATTTTTCTTAATATACACTGTTAGTTTGTCCAACACTTACACCAATAATCCTTCTATGTAACTGATAATTTTATTGATAGTTAATGAATTCATATGTTCTGTAGTAATATAATATAGCTAAATTTTTATAATAGTAAAAACTTATAAACACATACCACAATTATTTTGGTATCATGAAATTGCAGTGGGGATGATACCCATAACTTATCACTACAGAAATAAGGTTCCTTCTTAAGAGCTTACAATAATGTCATCTTTTGAATGAATACACTCAATCAAAAGTGTCTAATACCATGTTAAGAGAATCAATGGTCCTATTAAAGACTATGGTGTTAAGATATTCAATCACACTAAAATAATGTTCACCCTATAAAAGGATTTACAATGAGTTGAAAACAAAGTCTAAGTCTTGTTAAAGACCACCTTGTCAAAGGATTTTAATAATCTTGTTGACAAAATTGTTAGATATAAAAAATAAGAAATTGACAAATATTTTCCTTTCCTTTTCCTTGATAGGTCCATTTAGCTTTTCATTGTTTGTTCCCTTTCTAATAGATTGTTACATTGTTCACTATTCTGATAGTCGCTATGCTCATGTTGAACTTCTCTAACTTCTCCTTCTTCATCTCTCATTCCCCTCTCTTCTTCTCTTATTTTTCAAAAATCTTCATTTGCATTGCTTCATGACCTAATTAGGGTTTCCAATATTTCCATAAACCATTTTTTACTGTTCTTCTTTGATACAGCAATAAGTCTTATCATTGTCAATAAGGTAAGTAGTTTATGATTATGATAACACTTTTACACTCTTATAGTACATCCTTAGTTGATAGTGTAAACTTAGTCATTTTCCATAGTCTTTTTTCTTATACTTGTAGTATTTAATCTTTTTTCCAATAATGATAACCTCAAAAAATCATCTCCACATACGTCTACAAATTTATCAAAGCAACAAAAACCATTAGGGATAAGTCAACCAAAATATTTTCACTATTCTAAAGTGAGCTTGGTTAAGAGCCAACCTTGTCAAAGGTTACAAACACACTTTTTATGGATGACTATGTTAGGGGAATTTTATCAAAGATCTTCTAGACCTTATCATGCTTCATATAGTGGCCTCTCTAAAAGGATTACAAATATTCAATGAAATGTCACCTTATAATAAGAATTTACAAATAAAAAGATTATTAAGTCCACTCAGTTAAGCATTTTTTTTTTTATAATGGTTAGAGAGTAATAGTAAGATGATCTAATAAATATGTAACTCACTTTACTTGTTTAGATCTCCATTCTACTCAATATATCTGCTAATTGACTGGCCATCACATCAACACTTCACTTTACTTCAACTCCACACTTAGGTCTACTTGGTAAGATCTCTTTCAACAATTTTCATCCACTTTATTATCAACTAGACCAATTTGAATTTCCTTCTTGTCTCTTCCTTAGATAGACATATTTTTACCACTTCATCTCATTAATTAGGGTCTCCATGAAATCCTCTCATTTACACAATCTTGGGTTTAATAAATATGGTGCTAGGTAAAATAATTTTTGGATCTTTCCAGTTGTAACTCCACCTTAGAATTTGTACCTTTTATTGGATCTTAAAGTATGTCCTAAATCTTCACTATCATATCTTATGTTAATTTTTCTAGTCATTGATCTCACTCATGAACTTTGTCCTTATCTTTGAATCCTCTAGAATAATCCATATCTTTGCTTTAAGTCGTCCCTTACTCCATCTTTCACAAACTATTCTTTATTTACCTAATTTTTTTCTTCCTTCACCAAACACATCTATCACTTGCTTAATATTGTGCTTAATTAACACAAGCCTTTCTCAATTAACATTGTTCTTACTTACTTTTCTTTTCATTTTATTTATTGACCACTATCTCTAGCTTGATGTACAATCTCTTTTCACTTTCCAACTTCATTCCTTCTTTTATTGACCAAACAATCTTTCTTGAACATTATCTCAACACTTCATGAAATCATGTACAATAATCAAACCAACATTATACTTTCATAGACTAATTTGTCAATTGCCTGCTTAGGTCCATATACTTAACTTATCAAAAAAAATTAAAAATTATATTTATCTCTAGAGGATAGAATCCTCTTCATGAATATGTAATTTTTTTTCAAGAAGGTATAGATTTGATAGGGAAGTTTTGACGAAAAGAAAAAATTGTTGGATTTTGATTAGGTCGAACTTGAGTACTTATAACAAAGAAAATATAAATAAAAAATAATTATTTCTTTTTTTTTTCACTAGCTATACATGTCATCTATAAGATATTTTCAAATTAGAACAAAAAAAGATGATTTGCATCTACTTGTTTGATGGGAACTACACCCTATATTTTTTACAATTAAAAAAGAGATTTCAAAATAAAATAAAATGAATAAATTCTTACTCAAAAAAATTATAAAAATTATAGGGATAAAATTCATCCGATTCTACACATTTCATCAGTTTACATCATCTTCATACTTTAAGCACAAATACCATTTTTTTTGTCATTAATGTTGAACTGTCACATTTTGATATCCCATTTCTTTATAAAAGGTGACACAGGTTTTTGCTTTTACACAAATAACAATAGAAGAATTGATCTAACTCTTCTACATACACTTTGCAACTCGATTCTACCCTTTTTCTTCATCAACATCATTTGTGTCCAATAATATTCCCCTTTAGCATTGATTGTGACACATTATGAAACATACCATCAATACGAAACATCATCATTTGTTCTTAGCAATACATCTACTTCTCTATTTGTTTCTTCATCAAGTTCACATCTCTTCTATTCTTCTATAGCTTATATCCTTTTTATTATCTCCTCCTTTTGTTAATACACTCCCCCTTAGCATATATATATTGTTCACTATTAATCGCCTTTACTACATCAACATCTCCCCTTTTGGGTGTACACTTAATCATTATACTTCTCACTAATATACTCACTCTTTGATAATAATCACTCCTTTACTACTCATTTATATAGATTCTCTCCCCCTTATACTTTCTCTCCCCCTCTGAAAATAATGTCAAAGGTAAAAATTTAAGCTTTAGTTAGAAACTTATGCACAATGTAGTTAAAATTTGTACCTTAAATCTATGGATCACTTCTATTTTATTACATCATTTTCACAACTTTAGGACAGCCTAACAAGTAAACTCCTACACCAACTCACAAATAGATATTATGATAAACCATGAATTAATGCAACATTGTATCTTCCTTTACTAAACATTAGATAAGGAAAGAACCCTTGATTTACCTCTGATCTAAATTATGAATTCAAGTTACAATATCTGGAGTAGAACATGTGGTATTGTGACTAAATTGAAAACAATTAAAATGCAACAGTAGATGTTTTGCAAGCCAAAAAGTGATCCATTCATTTTGAAAAATAGATTTTATAGAAGTTTGATAGATCCAAAGGGTCATCATTATCCCTTGGATATTAAAATGAAAAGTCCACAAGCTAATTAATTACAAAATAAACTCTAACAACTATAAAAATCTATATTAAAATTTATGTCTACTTGTAGAAGTCATAACTTTCTACTCGTAGCTCGAAATTATGAACCGTCAGAATTTCTAGAAAGATATTCTAGAGCTCTATATTTATTGTCCAAATTCTTAAGTATAGCAACCTCTTGCCCTTTATGAAGCCCAAAAATGCCGCGAAGGCCTCTAAAAATGCAAAATACTAGAACATAGAAAATACCAAAAAATGGATTTTGATATTTTCCCATTTTTTCTTGTGCCAACATCCTCTACATATTTCTAGATAATATTTTGATCATTCCTTCCTCCTTGAGAATAAATTGACCCCATTTCATCCACACTTTGTATCAGGTGTGGAAAATGAAGCTAGATTTGTTCACATGTAAGCCATTTTCCCTATTGAACAAATTGTCTTTCTTTTACCACATGGTACAAATAGATTTAATGGTTCCTCAAATTCTTTATGACAACTTATAGAATTTTATCACTTTGAAGTGGATTGACAACTTTTGGATCGAGTTCTGTATGACTAATTTTTTTAGCAACATTTTCAATATCTAGTAAACCAGGGAAATATGGCTTCAATAGTTCTACATTGAAGACTGGGTGAATACCCAAAAATGGAGGCAAATTGAGTTCATATACTTTCTTTATAATCTTATAGGGATCATAGTGAAGAGGAAAAATCTTCTTATGAGGGCCTTGTAAGCATTCCTTCTAAAAATGCAAGTATACCTTATCCCCAACCTAAAAATTATGAGGAATTCAATGCTCATCATGCCTCTATTTATACTTCTTAATGGTCTGCTCCAAAATTTCATGAACTTGCTACTAAAAATGATGAATTCTATCAATGAACTTCATTTATTTTTCCTTCTCCTTATCCAAGTATGGTGCCAATTTAGGTTTCATAACAAGAATAGAAACATTTATTGGTACTAAGGGCTGATATCCGAGACAAACTTCAAATGGGCTATGGCTAGTTGAACTATGAATTTCTCTATTGTAACTATGTTGCACACAAGGAAGGCTCTCATCCCATGTACAAGGATGTTTGGAGTGATACATACATAGGATTTGAATAATCATTCAATTAACAACCTCTATTTGACCATTTGTTTGAGGGTGGGAAGCAATAGACTTTGTTAGTTTTGTGTCCATCATTGCCCATAATGAAGACCAAAATTTACTATGAAAGTGACTATCTAAAATAATGCTTTTTGGTAGCCCAAAATGAACATGCTCAAAAAAGAGTTTTGCAATTTTTTTAGCAGAGATTGCCTTTCTACAAACCACCAAGATTTCCATTTTTGAAAATCTATCAACTACAATATATACACAATCATGTCCATGGTTTTTGGTAGGAAAACCAAACATAAAATCCATTGAAATTGAATGTCAAGGTTTATTTGGAATAGGAAGTGGTAAATATAAACCCAACTTATGATTTTCAAACTTTGCAATGGCACATATTGTATATTCTTGAATGTATTTCATCACATCATTTTTCATTTTTGGCTAGTAAAAATATCTTTGTAGTATAGTAGTAGTCTTACCTATTCCAAAATGACTAGCAACCTTACTATAGTGAGCTTCCCATATTAACTTCTTATGTTCTTCCTTAGGAACACGAATTTGGCCAAAGTGATAGAGCATTCCATCTTGCAAGTAAAAATCATTCACATGCTTACCTTCCACTAGTTAAGTATAAACATCAAAAAATTCATTATCATGTCCATACAAGTGGGCTCAATTTTTTGTTTTGTGACCACATGATTCTAATACCATACTTATTCCTACAATTGGAGGCCTACTCAAACAATCGACTACCTTATTGGCACTTCCTTTCTTATGAAAAATGTTGAGATGAAATTATTGAAGATAAGTTGACCATCTTTGATGCCTATTATTCTATAATTTACCTTGTGTTTGCAAAAATTGAAGGGGTTTGTGATCTACGTGGATGATAGTCTACTTTCCCAATATATAATATTTCCATTGCTTTCAAGCTTGAACAATAGCATATAGTTCTTTGTCATAGGTGGGATATCTATGCACTGTATAGGAAAAAGTCTCACTATGGTAGGCAACTTGATGTCCATGTTGCATGAGGATTGCTCCTAATGCATATTCAGATGCATTAGTTTGTATTTCAAAAGACTATTGTAAATCAGGAAGAGATAAAATTGGTGTAGAACATAACCTTTGTTTTGACTCCTTAAATTCTTGTTCTTGAGCAGTTGTCCACTTAAATTTCATTTTTATACCTCCTCATAATGAATGATTCAAAGGCCAAGAAAAATGTGAAAATCCAAACACAAATCTACGATAAAAGTTAGCTAGCCCCAAGAAGATATGTAACTCTATGAGATTCCTTAGAGTAGGCCAATCTTTAAATACCTAGATCTTTTTAGGATCAGTTTGAACACCCTCACTATCAATAACATATCCAAAGTACCTTATTGGGCATGATGAAAATTGTTCAATGCAATTTGTTAATTCCTGGGAGGACTGCAAAGTTATTATAAATGGCAAATCATTCCATATCTCTGAGGAATTCATTGCCCTGGCAACATTTTTGGCCATGAAGGGTAGGAAGTGGTAGAAGGTGACAAGGGTGACCAATGAAGTGAGTCTATAATGCTTCTTCCTAGATGGGGAGGAATCTATTTGGCATAAAGGTAGTTTTATGCAAGAGAAGCCCCTTTAGCCATGGAATGAGGTATGTTTGATGTTGATGAAGTACCTAACATTGGAAGGGAGGTATAGTTTCTGTTATCACTACCACTTTCCCCTCCTAAATCATTTTCACCACCATGATTTAATTTCCATTCTGTTCTTTCTATTGCATGATTTAGAGGATATGGTTATAGATGTAAAACAAAAAAATGAGAAAAGGGGTTACTTTTACCATTTTACATCAACAATTAATTTTTTGACTATATTAGTTCCACCTTGCCCTGGTACCCCCTAGGATAGTGGAGGTTGATATTTTGGTTCATCCCAACCCCTAACTCCAACTAGTTCCCCTTAGGATCATGGGTCCCAGAGCCCCTACCCCACAACCTTTGCCTAGTGGGTCCCCTATGGAATTAAAGCCCACTCCTCTTGGGGAAAAAGAGAGATAGCACAAAGGGAAAGAGAAGGAACCAATGGAGTCAAAGGAGGGAAGAGGGGGGAGGAGGAGTTTGGGGAGGTTAGCTAAATCTAATGCTAAAAAGAAATTGAAATAGGGGCCTTGCAAGAGGAGAAGATGGATTCAGAAGACATGGGCTGCCCCAAACGGAGGATGAAAGAGAAGGCTTTGACTTTTGGAGAAGGGAGAATGGAGGAGGAGGAAGAGGAGATCTCACATTCTTCTCAATCTAGCTTGGATGAGGGGTTAAAGGAGAGAAAGGAGGTGTCACATATTTCAGCAACCATTGGGCTGAGATGTCCAAACTTAACAAGGGACTAGTTCCCTGATACAATGGATAGAGTTCCCTGCCCCATAATAATTTCCTCCTATGTTAAGGATTTTTCCAAGGATAATGCTAACCTCCCAATTGTTTAGGAAGTTACTATGATGTACACAGATGGTTTTTCTAGTGACATGTAGGATGTCAATGTGGAGATCATGAAGAAGGCTGGTAGTGAGATGTGGGAAAGAATTCATGCGTTGGAGGAGAGAATACACCTACTAAAAAAGTTCACTATCAAAGTGACACATGCTATTGCCACCACACTAAACCTACTTAAGGACTCAGAGGGGGACCTACCAAAGGAGGATACAAAAAAATTATTTAACTTCCTTGAGGAAGATTGGGCTAACATCCTCCTAGGGAGGAAAGAGGCTAAGAAGCCTTAATGGTTTTCTCTTTTCTTTGCTTTTATGTTGTTAATCTATTGGTTATTGAACTTGAAGGGGTTTAAGGTTGCCATGCCTTTGTTTATATATTACTATAGTTTTACTGGTTTTAATATAGGTAGTATGTATGGTAGGCCTGCTAATACTCTTTTAATTATGGATCTGAACCTTGTTGTTGTTTTATTAAGTGGCAGGGGGTAGTTTTGGTTAATGGTTATCTACTGGTTGTTTACTAGTTTGACTGTTAAAGGGTCAGCCCCATAGTTTTGGTTTCTTTTAACTCAAAAACATATCCCAAGTACCTAATAGTTTGCATACCAAAATAACATTTTTCTTTATTTACATAGAGTCCATGGTTTTGTAATGTAGAAAGTATTTGTTCCACATGTTGCAGATGTTCTCAAGTTTTACTAAAAATTAGAATATCATCTAGATATACAACTACAAATGAGTCACTAAATGGCTTAAGAACATCATTCAGCATCCTCATAAATGTGGCTAGGGCATTTGTGAGACCAAAAGGCATTACCAACCATTCAAATAGTCTCTCTCTAGATTTAAAGGTAGTCTTCCATACATCTGTTGGATCAATTGATACTTGATGGTGCCCATATTTCAAGTCAATTTTAGTGAAGAATTTTGCCCCTCTAATTTGGTCTAAGAGATCATCTATCCGAGGAATTGGGTATTTATTTTTTACAGTGATCTTATTCAATGATTTGTAATCAATACAAAGCCTCCATGTACCATCCTTTTTCTTTGCAAGAACAATTGGGCTACCATAGGGAGATACACTTGGGTAGATAGTCCTTTCTAAATTAATTCTCATATCTACCTTTTTATCTCATCATTCTTTAAAATAGATCTCCTATAACTAGCTCATTAGGCAATGGGGTTCCTAGTATCAAATCAATAGAGTATCTGACTTGGCAATGTGAGGGTACCCCTGTTGGTAACTCAAACACATTATGATATTTTGCTAAAATCTAATCCATTGATTTTTTTTGTTTTGTTGTGTTGGACACCATGGAATGGGAATTACACACTTTTTTCTTAAGTTGCTCTAGATAGATCATTAATAACACAAACGTGCCAGTTTGGGCTATTAACCTTCTACACTATTTTTTACTAATCAAAGATGCAGAGTGTGCAAGACTTACCTCTAGAATCTGTTACTTTTGTCGACCTAATTTGATTGTCATGCTTCAAGGCCTTAACTCATACACTCCATGACGTTGATACATGTATGGCTGCCCCAACATAATATCACACACATCAAGAGGAGCTACATCACAAATCACATCATCTTTGAATGGTTTTATGGAATATGAAAGATGACATTGTGTGTTTACTTGAATGTCTCACCCTTGGCTAACCCACCCCATAGAATATAGTTGTGGGTGTGATGTTGTCTTTAGATTCAATCTCTTTACAATCTCAAAAGATATCAAATTATTTTGAGTACCACTATCCACAATAAAATGTAAAGCTTTTCCTCCTACCCACATTTGTGAATGGAATAATCTCTCTTCATCATCATGAGAAAATACCTTTGAAATGATCATAGTCACATAGGGATCAGCCTCAATGATTTGTTCATCATCTTGTTTTCCCAAATTCTAGCATCTCAGGTTCAATAGCTTCTTCATGGGTTTCCATCATTAAATTCTTTATAGTTCTACAATCTATAGTGTTATGAGAGGGACTTTTATGGACTTCACACCACATATCTGATTCTTTCCTATTTTATTTGCCCCCCATGTCTTCTTTTCTAGTAAATTTGGAGATGGTTCCTTGGCTATTTGTTTTCCTATTAGCTTATGAACTTAACCTTTCCATTTGTTTTTCATTGGATTCTCCCTCCTCCCTATTTGTTTGAACTTCTCCTCAATTTTTGATGCATATTTGAAAGTACTGGATAATGTTTCTATATTCAAGAAATTCATTTTAATCTAAATGTATCTATGAAGACCACTCTTATACTTCAAAACTCAATTTTTTTTTGAGTCTTTGATGCCAAGCTTTGCAGAGAGAGAATGAAAAATATTTTTCTACTCCTGAATTGATTGGTCTTTCCTATGTCGGAGTAATTGCCATTACATATATTTTTGTTCATAGGTATCCTTGGGGTAATATTCTTGTTTTATATGCTCTAAAAATTCTTCCCATATGGGTTTTCCATCAAAGAACATAGAAAATTCATGTCCATCTTAAGATTCTTGGGTTTCTTCAGTTGTTAAGTGTACCTCCCATGCCAACTTCACATGATTCTCAGCTTAATGAGGGCGAAGGTTATTTTTTCAATATCTAAGAAATTATTAACACAAAAGTGCCTCTCCAATTTGGACAACCAGTCATCAACAACATCTACATCAATTTTTCTAAAAGGTTAGAATCTCAAAATTTACCTGCACCTTGAATGGGGTTTGCCTGCCAAATTTTGAATTTCTTGGACTAGCATGTAACTCTCATTTTTCAAGCATCCATGAAAATTGTTGCATCATTTCTTCACATTGTCTATTTATGCCTCTTCTACCAGTGTCTTGAAGGATTCATCCATCACTTTTGATGATTATTTTTCCATCTATGACCATGTGCATCTCAAAGGAAGATAATCCAAGAGATCTCTCGTGGCCAATCCCAACCTTCGATAAGTTGATCACGTACAATGGGACATATAGGAGTGAACCTAGCTCTAATACCACTGATCTAAATTGTGAATTTAGGTTACAATACCTAGTGTAGAACCTACAGTATTGTGACTAAATTGAAAACAATTAAAATGCAACAATAGATGTTGTACAAGCCAAAAAGTGATCCATTCATTTTGAAAAATAGAGTTTATACAAGTTTAATGGATCCCAAGGGTCATTATCCCTTAGATATGAAAATGAAAAGTCCAAAAGCTAATTAATTACAAAATAAACTCTAACAACTATAAAAACTATAAAAATTAATATTAATATTTACATCTACTTGTAGAAGTTGTAACTTTCTACTTGTAGCTCGAAATCATGAACCATTAGAATTTATAGAAAGGTCTTCTAGAGTTCTACATTTATAGTTTAAAGTCTTAAGTGTAGCACTGCAACATTTTAACCCTGTCAAAGCCTAGAAATGCCCTAGAGGCCTCTAAATTTGTAAAATACTAGAACACAAAAAATACCCAAAAAATAGATTTCAATATTTTCCCATTTTTGCTTATGCCAACATCCTCTACATCTTCCTAGACTATGTTTTGATCAACCTCTTAGATATTAAAAGGTAACCTTAGGTAATGGCTTAATAAATATATATGCTACATGCTCCTTTGAATTCACATACTCCAGTCTTATTTGTTTATCCTAAACTTTCTCTCTCAAATAGTGATACTTGATAGATATGTATTTTTTCTTTGCATGCATCATCAAATTATTTGAAATATTTCTAACACTTGTGTTGTCACAATAGATTGTTATAGGAATAGTCATTTCCTCTTGCCTACCTTCTAGTGATTATTTGATCCACACAACATTAGAGAAATTAATAGCATTAGCTACATATTATGCCTCAATAGTGGACTATGAAATACAACTTTGTTTATTTCTTATCCATGTCATAATACTTTATCCTAAAAGGAAAGCTCAACCACTAGTACTCTTTCTATCATCATGATTTCTTGCCCAGTCAAAATTAATATAAACTTTTGTCTCAAAATCTATATCTTTATTGTACCATAAACCATAATTATCTATTCCTTTCAAATATCTAAAGGTTCTCTTCACAAAAATCAAGTGTGTCTTCTTAGGATTAGAAGAAAATATTACCACAATACCTACACCATGAGAAATATCTAGTCTGACATGAACAACATAGTGTAGCATTCCAATTATATATCTAGATATTGTCTCATTTACCTTTGGTAGTATCATCCTCCTTTGATAGTTTACACCTTTTGATGATCGATCTACCAAATGGTCTTGAGTCTTCCACCAAATATCTTCAAGATCTCCTTAATATATATGGATTAAGCTATGTAGATATCATCCTTCACTTGTTGAACTTTCAATCCAGAAAAGAATTTGATCTATCCAAACATAGAGATCTCAAACTCTTTCCTTGTCTCATCATCAAATGTTCTACACATCACTTCATGTCCTCAGAATATAATGTCATCAACAAATATTCCAACAATCAAGATCTTATCATTAGAACCACTTTTTAGGTATAGATTATTGTTCTCAATAGTTCTAACAAAACCAATTCCCATCAAATATGAGTGTAGTCATCCATATCATGCTCAGGGTTCTTGCTCCAATCCATATAGTGTCTTGTGTATCTTGCATAACATGTTCCTCTGATTAGGATCAAAAACCTTCTAGTTTCTTAATGTAGACTTCCTCTTCTAATATTCCATTCAAAAATATAGACTTGACATCCATATGATAAACTTTGAATCCCTTAAAGGAAGCATATGCAAGTAGTATCCTTATGCCTTCTAGTATAGCAATAGGAGAAAATATTTCTCCATAATTGATACCATCTTCTTACGCATATTGCTTGTAGGCTATTTTAGGCTTGTTCCTTGTCACTTATCCATTCTCATTCAACTTGTTTCAAAAAATCCACTTATTACCAATCAAATTCTAGTCCTTAAATCTCAGTATCAATGTCAATGCATTGTTCTTGGTTGTTTGAAATCTCCTCATTCATAGCATTAATGTAATCTTCATTCTCTAATGCATCATTAACTGTTCTAGGCTCAAACTCACAAATCATGCATGTATCATCTCTCAACTTACTTCTTGTCATAACTCTAGCATATTTGTCTCCAATTATCGAGTTTGGTGAGTGGTTTCTTCTAACATATTTTACTAAAATAGGTTTTATTCTCTGTTGTTCAATGTTTTCTCCACTTGATTGGGGCTCAATAGGTTTCTTGATTGCAAGTTTTTGTTTCTCAATGACTTCTTGTTTTTACTAAGGTAGTGTACTCAATTCTCCTTCTTATACATAAACAAACCTTTTTTAATCTTTAGGTTCTTTCTTTCTTTCTTCATCATTTTGTTTTACAAACTCACTTATTCTCACTTTGCACTTTCAATCATTTTGTTAGTAGCCTTGATCAAAAATTTATATTATTTTCTTCTAGTCCAGAGTATCCTAATAATATATCTTCATTACCTTTAGAATCAAATTTTCCATTTCTATCATCTTTTAGAATATAGCATCCACTTCCAAATATTTTCAAATAACTCATGTTCGGTGTGTGTTCATAGACAAGTTCATAAGATGTCTTATTTGTACCTTTCTTCAATTATAATTAGTTTAGTATATAAACTATAATTGATAGCCTCTCTCCAATATATTAATGCAACCTCCTTATCAATGAACAATATTCTAGCACAATCAACAATGAATCTATTTCTCCTTTAATCTATTTCATTCTACTATGGTGTACTCAGTGCTAACAATTGTCTCATAATTCCATTCTCATTGAAAAAGATAATAAGCTCATCAAACATGAATTCACCTGTTGTGTTAGATCTCAAATGTTTCAATTTCTTTCCTATTTCTTTGTCAACTCATGCATTTACCATTTTAAATTTTTAAAACATCATATTTTTCTTTTACAAACATTAAAAACATCATTCTTGAGAAATCATCAATAAAATAAATTAAATATCGATTACCATAGTAGCTTTGCACTTCCATATGACCACATAGATTAGTATGAACCAATCCCAATAAATCATTAGATAATTAAGACTTACTTTTGAAACTTGACTTAGTCATTTTCCCAATTTGACATTGCTTACACATCACTTCATAAGCTTGGTAAACCCTCACTCTTCTCTTTCTACTAGTTCATTAACTATGTTATCAAAATTAACCTGGCATAACATCTTGTTCCATAGCCAAACATATTCAAATTTTGCAATAAAATATGTGTTCTCAATAGAATCTAGGTAGAATAGGCTACCTCTTGATTATTCACTAGTATTGATCATATTTCTAGCATCATCATATATTTTCACCTTCAGTTTTGAAATTCCAATCAGTGGCATGTGTTGCTCAGCAATGCCACACTCAATAGATTATACTTTAGTCCTTGTATCTAGTATAAATTATCATATTTGATCTTCTCATTCAACATAATTGAACCTTTTCATTTTAGAGGACATAGACAATCATTTCTGACTTAATAAAATCCACCATGATAATGTTCTAGATTCTAAAAATTGCTAGTGTCAATAGTTATATGATGTGTGCAACCATTATCAATAATCCATGTGTCATTTTTACTTCCTTGATAAATGATAACCTTTTCTACTTCATACCTTTCTTTTCCTTCAAAATATTCCTTCATTACAACATATACAACTTCCTCACCTTCCTCTTGATCAATAGTTTCATACTTGATGTCTTCTTCTTCTGCAAGACAACAAGCCTTCTTTCCTTTGTATTTGTCATCTTTATTTCCTTTGTAGTTGATCTCTCTTTTTTCACTCATTTCATTCCTATCAAGACGTCTAGATACAATGTGACCAACCTTGTTACATTTAAAACAAATCAAAGGTAGTTTACCTTTATACTTCCCTTCACCTCTTGGTAGTCTCTTAGAAAGTTGTTCTTTAAGATCTTCTAGATCATTATCATTTAATTTATAGTGACTATCATTCTTACCATGATGTGTGCTCATCTCTTTCCTTGAACTTCCAATACTTAGAGATGACTTGAAAGTAGATTCAATCTTAGGTACTAAACAGTTATCAAAGTTATTGAGCTCAAAAGCAGTCAGTCTACCAACCAAAGCATCAAGATTAATATCATTTCCAGGTATAGATCTCAACTCCTAAATAACATAAAATCTAATATCATAGATAAGTAAAGAGTTATAAGAACTTTTCTTACCAAAAATTCATCACTTACGAATCCACCAACTCCTCTAATAGCATTAACTACTTCCTTGATTTAGTTACTATATTGCACAATGTAAAAACCTTATTTCATATTCATATCATCAAACTTACCTCTTCAAATTTCAGCCTTTTCCCTTAGCACATTCTTATCTCCTCCATGAACTAGTATCATTTTTTCCCAAATCTCCTTAGCAATAGTGCACTATTTGATATCATTGTAGACACTCAAAAATGGTTCTTGTCTACGATTTCATCACATTTTCATACTAATTCATCCCATTTTCTCATTCCACTAACTATGATCATTTGGCCAACTTGATCATCACTTGATTATATCTCAAAAATATTCTTCATCATTCATATCCTCTTTCACATCTTATCAAATCAACTCTGAATCATATCAAATCAACTCAGAATCACCCAAAACCCACTCGAAATCACCCAGAATCAGTCTTAATTGACCTAGAATGTGTCAAACATCCCAAATCAATCACCATCTATCCAATCCTAGGCATTTTTGTGACTTTTAGCACCTTGGAAACCTATCAATCTATTAAATCCTATCAATCTAACCTTAGTATTGTCATGGCTCCTAGTGCTAGGTCAAACTATCATTCACATCATTTGATCTTTGCCATTGTTGAGTGTTTTAGTGTTGGATCATGACATTATCAACCATTTAATAACATTGATAGTGTTTTTCAATGTTATTATGATCAACCTTATCAACCAATCTTGATCTAGTAGCATTTTACAATGTCAGTTAAATGTTACATGTCCTTAATTCATGTCATGTGTCCTTGGCATGTTATCAATTTCAATCAATTAATCAATTTGACCATGGCTTTGGTCTATCTATCATCATCCTAGTCAACCTCAATTATCATCTCATTTTATCAATGGATACTATCGCACTTATTTAAATCAAATTGGCCAATCATCTACTAATTTTCTCTGTAGGATTAAAATAACCCATAATTTAATCCTATGTCATTTTATTAATTTTTTTTCCTAACTAACATCATTAATTAATTTTTTTTAATTAATTGATTGATTCATCATTCGCAAACTATGGGAATTCACAATTTCCTAAGTTTTATTTTCCACTATTAATTTCTTTTTTTACTAATTTTTGTTTGTGTGGAATAATGGATTTTTTATTCAAATATTCCACATGATATTGACATCATCATGACATATGGGCATGACACATCATGGATTCTCCATTTACACTTGGCTAATATATGTCATAATCCATATATTCTTATTCCCTTATGCATATCTATATTTGGCTTCCATTGTCATAGATTCTTGGCTTTAAGTAGGTTTGAGGTGTCACATGACATTTCATAGATCCTCTTCCATTTATAGCCATGTTTGACTTCAAAGCATCATACAATCCTACATTTGGCATCTTGTGTCATATACATCCTAGATTCTCAAATGAATCTCTTGCCAAGTCAAATGTCCAAGGTGCCAAGTCCAATGCTCTCATCTTGCATGTTGATTATAAATTGAGCATTCTTCCTCTCATTTTTGGTCCCTAGGTTCTAGGTCTTTAGTCTTTGGCTCTCTCAAACTTAAATCACATCTTTTAGTATTCTCATAGCATTATCATTTTCATAGGCTTTTGTTTCCTAATTTTGTGCCCTATAGGCAATTGAAGCTACATCACATGGAGAAGAAAGAAGGACATGGGAGCTATAAGTGAAAGAGGGAGTTTTAACTTTGTGTTATTCCTTTTGTTTATTTGGCTTTCATGGTATACTGGAGGGTATCAATGTATGTTTATTGAGTTTGTGATTTTCTCATAGTATGTTAGATATTAGCCTATTTTTTGGTACAATTGATGAACCTGACGTAAAACACACTTAACTAACTTGGGTTTCTTGTTTTTTGGTGCTTGTAGGTGCAAGGAAGGAGCTCACTTGGAAAGGCATAATGACTATCTATACTTCCTTATCAAATCTAGATCAATTAGGGGATATAGTAACATAGTCATATGTTATCATTTTAGGCATTATGTTAGCTTGTTGTCCTAGGGTGTACTCTACTCTATCAGGGCACACTTGGGACCTCTAGGAAGCAATTTTAGGGGCCTAAAAGTCAACATAACCCCCATTTGTTGTTCACACCTAACCAACTACACTTAGAAGCAACCAACTAGGCCCTTCTAGGCTCCAACTACACCATGGGTGTAGTTTTTCCTATCTGAGCACACTTGGTAAGGTAGAGTGCAAAATGTTAGTTTATGGGTATTGTTTAGGGCCCATTTCCCCACAATCTACACTTGGTCTCCCAATTGCACCTAAAAACTACCAACTATGCCATTTTGGGCTCCAAGTGCACCATGGGCATAGTTAGCACTATTTTAGTACACTTGGAGGCATCCTAAGCCATTCTAGCCTTCTAGGGCACAGTCTACTCTATCAGATCATAGTTGGGTCATAGAAAGCACATATTTCACTCAGAATCTACATCTAGGGTTTCTATTTACTTATAGGACCTAGATTAGATGTTTTTGTGTTACTGATGGTCTATTTGGATCATGTGGTAACTATTGGATGAAGACATAATCATTATAAACTATTAATGTTTATTTGCAAGACGTTGTTGAAGACCTATGTGCTTGTTTAAACTATGTGTGTGGATTTCCTAGATTAAATAACACTTTGTTTGGTGCTTTAAAATGAACTTTTTCTATTTTGCCTTGCATGTCTGTGATGTTTAAAACTCTAGGGGTTAAATGGACGTATCCTCTCCCCTTTCTATTTATGGATCTTGGGTGTAAGAGAAATCCATGTGACTTCTATAGAGAAGCCTACCTTGGACCAAGGTACCTAATATTGGGTATGTTAGGGGATGAGTTCATAGCAGTAATGGGCCAAAGCTAGGTCAAAATTATAGTCACTATATAAAACTCAACATGGTTAATGTCATGTTGGCAGTATTGTTGTGTGATAGCTCTCCTCTAGTACCCTTGAGGTATGTCAAACATGGATTCTTGGGGCTAAGAGACCTTCTAAGGAAGTTTATCATTCACTTGCCAAATGGAATGCCCTTACTAAAAGCCTTGTTTTAGTGGCCAAAAACCTTTCTATCCACTGGCTCAAGGGGTCACCCATGCCCATGAAGATATCCCAAATTCTCATGGTCCTTAGTAGAGACAACAGTACCTTGGGAAGTCATGCCCCTTGGGAAGCGGATCTTGGTAGCCCCAAGAAGTGAGTGTGCTATAAGAGGGAGCCTGTGGTGCCAATATTCTAAGTTGTCCACTCTGGATAAGTGTGGTTGAACTTCATTTCAAGTGGGAATTTAGTGGATATAGTCCTAAAGCCTAGGTTGTGGTGTGTCTTATCACTTTAACAACAACTATTCTTGTCTTATTGTATCTTGCGTGTGTGTAAAAAAATAATCAAGATAAAAGCCAACTTTCAAATCTACACCTTGGATACTATTCAAAACTTGTCAAAGCTTCAAACATTGTCAAAATATTAAAACCATTGTCAAAACTTTGCAAACATTCAAGACTTGGAAAACATGGCAACTTGTGATCCTAAATGTGCTTGGCATAACTTAGGTTTCATCTTTACATAGCATCCACTTGCATTCACCATAGCTTAAGCCTCATACTTGCATCATCTAGGATTTATCTTTCATCTTTTAGTCCTCACTATGCATCCCTCATCTTTCATATTACATCCATTAGGGTTTAGTTTGTATTACTTAGTCTTTGCATTTCAACCTCAAAATCTGCATCTTGCATCTCCCATTAGCATTTTTGCATTACCGAACCTCCACATTGTACACTTTAACCATCATTCTAGGTGTCCTAAGCATTATTTTGAACCTTAATTCTAGTTTTATAACTATCCTCTACTATTTAGCTCATGGTCACATCAATTTGGAAACCCCAGCACCTAAAATCACCCTAGTTTCAGCCCAATTTACCAACTGCACTCAAACTAGCCCCAACTGCACCATGGCCATAGTTGGTACTATCTGAGTGCACTTGGTAGTCTAAGAACCCATTTTGGACTTCTAGGTAGCATTTTGATGCTTTAGCAGTGTCCTTAGGTACCTGGATAGGCCCCCCTATCTCAACATGCCCTAATCTGCATTCAACATGTCCTAGCCATCATTGTCTTCACTTAGTACTTCATTCCTTAGGTCATAAAATTCATTCTACATCTCCTATCCAATCATAACATCATCCCTAGCATCATAGCTCTCTAATATAACAACTTGGCAATCACCCAACTCAGAATCAGCAAATATTGAACCCAGTCTCCCAACTATGCCATGAAACTACCAATTGTGCCCAAACTAGCCCCAAGTATACCATAGGTGTAGTTGGTTCTATTGGAGCACACTTGGTACTATCAGAGTGCACTTGGGTACCTACATGACCATTTTGGGCCTCCAAACTACATTTTGGGACCCTAAAACTACATTTAGATGCCACTGTAGGTCCTCATTTTGCATCTCACCCAAAACTTCATTTTACATCATAGGACCTTTGTGTATTGCATATATGATCAGCGTAACCATCATTTTAAGCTTCATAAATGTCATTTTCAACCCAAAACTTTTGAATTTAGTCAAAAATCTAAACAAAAGTATGGACCCTAGAGTATTTCATTGTGTCAATGGATAACGGATCTTGACCATGGTCATTTTGTCATTTTATTTTATCAGTTTCTTTTCTCAAACTCTATCTATGTCAAGATGGATTTGACTTTTTCATTTTGATCTTTTCACTTTTTCCTCTTTATGGTCGAGATCCAAAGTGTATTGTGATAATGTTAAACTCTTAGGTTAATACCTTTCAAAGATTCAATTAAATTCAAAACCTTTTCATGTACCCTTGCCATAGCATTTTCATATTCCTAGTATCCCTAAACATCATTTTGACTTACCCTAGTGGTATATCTCCTTCATCTTGTATTGTTCAAAACCCTAGCATTATTTCCACTATCAAACCCTATCACCTTGTCTATCAACCAACTTATCTCCTTGATCAATTATCCTCATTTTTCATATCCCAAACCTCATTATCAACCTTAGCACACCATCCTTTGCATGGTCCACCTTGCATACCCTTTAGTCAAAATTCCAAAATGCCACCATACATTTGCATTTGCATAGTTTCCCTAGGACATTCACACCTTGCATATCAAAACCCTAGTTCATTTGACACCTCCTTAGGTTTCATAGCATCCCTAAACACCTAAAAATCCAAAAAACACTCATATCTTGCATACCCACATCCTAATTATCAAATTTTGACCTATTTTACCAATTGCACACTTCAGGTATGCAATTGGTAGTTTTAGTGTGCAGTTGGTAGTTTCAAAGTGCACTTGGTAATTAGGGATTTCATTCTAGGTTCCAAGACCCTAATCTACACTTCCATAGCTTAATTACATCCTTAAACCTTGGAAAACATTCAAAATCACTCAAATCATTAACATTCTAGATTTTAGTCACCCTAATGCCTTTGTTTACCAATTGCATACCTTCCACTTACCAGTTGTTTACCTTTAGGGCCCCAAGTGCACCAAGGGCACACTTGGTATTATTTGAGTGTAGTTGGTAGCTTAGGTGCACACTTGGGAGGTAGAGATTCCATTTAGGTTTTTCTCCATTGCATCTACATCTTTAGGTACCATGCTAGCACTTACAAAGACACAATCAGCTCAAAAACCCAAATAACTTTATCAACCCTTATTTCTTGAGGTACAAATACAACCAAAACCTCATCCAAGGCCAAAGAAGAGCAAGAAAATCCAACAACCATTTGACAAAGACCAAATTGAAGCATCACAACCCTTACTTGTGGACCACTTAAGCATGTATCTGCAAGGTCACAACCACCAAGAGATGACATGAAAAACCCTAAATAACACACCTACCATGAGATTTCTATCAAACACTTCTCCTACACATGGAATGGTTCAATGGAGCTCTAACTTTGAACCTATATTTGTACCAGTACCACGCAAAGGTGGAAGTGTACCAACCACACCTAAGGATGAACAATCCCACTCCTTAGAATTCGGTAAACCCAACACAAGTACCTTCAACCCTAACACATCAAACACACAACAAGGTATTGCACACCTAACTGATTACTTTGACACTGTTTGCGACATCACTAATGAAGAAATGGCTAAGGCTTGCCAAGACAAGACTTTTTGCAAAAACTACAAACTTTTGGTGACCCAAGAAAATTGTCAAATTCAACCCAAACTTGGAGGGACCTAAGTCTAAACATCAAGATGTTCTTGCAATTTAACACATCCAACCTATGATCAATTTAGACTTAGAAAAGGGTAAACAACCTTTGGAATTCTTAAACACAATGATGACACCTTTAAGATCTAATCAAGAATCAACCATCAAAATCAGCCAAAGTATGTTTGAACACATCAAAATCAACCCCTTGTTTGACAAACCTCCATCTATTAATGGAAACAAGGCTCTTCCTAAATATCCCAAAAGGGCATTAAGGTTTGATCTCAACTACATAATGAAACAACAAAATTTGCCTAAAGGGACTTGTACTCTAGGGATGCCAAACATACCTCCTTTGGAGGAAAATCAACAAAGCGCACCCTTGCTCCTAACTTTACCAAATGTTATGATGTCAAATTTTATAGAGCCTCCCATGAGTACACCATGTGAAACATCAATTGGAACAATCCCTATTGACATACAAAGGAAAATTCTTATTGACATTTCACCCATTCTCAAAGGAACACATCTCATTGTCAAATAAATATGATGTCCCAAGGAGAAACATCTAACACACAAAGGTATCAAAACAACAACCCAAATATGATGTTCAATTCTCAAGGACATAACCAACTCCCACAACAACATCAACCTACAATGGTACAAGGATTTAACACTTCCAATCCACAACCAAGTTTAAATCCACTCAACACACATTCAACATATCAACAACAATAGCCTCAAGTGGTGCAAGCATCCAACATTCCTAATATGCAATCCAATGTAAATCCACTTGACTTACATGCAATGTACCAACAACAAGCCATGTTTTCTAAACAACAAGAGCAACCCAAACAACAATTGGAATACCAAAGATGCTTTGAGCAACAAATTTCTTATCAGCAACACTTGTTGCATCAGCAATATGTGCCACAACAACCTCAACATATACCTCTACAACAACAGTCACATAGATGGTCTCACATGCAACCAATAGAGGTATGACAACAACAACCACAACAAATGGCTTAACAAGTGATGCAACAACAACACATAATACAACAATCTTAGTCGATACCCTAAAAATTCCACAGCAAATACCCCAAAATGTATCACAACAAGGACCCTTTTGTATTTAGGGTACTAATATACCTCCACCACCTAGTGACACATCACCTAACTCTTTAGACCTGGAAATGTCAAAATCGAGTAGACATAATTCTCGCTATAGCAAATGATCTACTCCTAGACACAAAAGACTTGAAGAGAAGACTATCATGAAAAACCCTAATGAAGAGTTATTGCAAAAATTCAAACAACTTTCCAAACAATTTGAGGCATTGGGAGTCCAAAAGAAATAGGATCTATATACAGAAAGAGACTTACATCCTAATCCATTTGATAAAAGTCTGTATATGCCTCCATTCCAAAACACTTTGAGGCTCCAAGATTCAAAAAATATTGAGTAAAAGGCAAACCCCTTGATCACATCAGAGAATTCTATGCCTCTTGTACCAAACTTAGTGATGAGCCCACCTACCTCATGAGACTGTTCCCTCATTCTCTAGGTGGGCCCACACTTTAATGGTACTCCAAAACTTCTTGGTACCATAAAATTTTGGTCAAAACTCACAAACAAGTTCATCTCCAATTTTTTCTTCAACATTATGAATGAGGTGACACTTTCTGATTTGTGCTCAACTAAACAGAAGACAAGAGAACACTGGAGAAGGTTAGTCAATGAATGCTCACTAAACATTCTTGAAGAACAACAAGTTAACCTATGCATTAAAAACCTAGTCCCTGAGTTAATGTACAAACTCAAGATCAAAAGTCCAAGCACCATTTCCAAACTAATGAAAAAAGGGGCTAGTATTGAACATGCTCTTATCCATAAGGAAATCCTCCAAATGAACAAGGAAAACACGATCACTAACTCGTCTAATGACAAGTCAAAATATTTCTCTAAAAAAAAGAATGTGACCAATGATGGCATTGTGGATGCACGTACAATTAGCACAACACAACCTCAACTAACTTTGAAAGGTGCAAACCATACGAATTTGAAAGCTCCTAATCAAACACCATCTCCACAACAAAAAACTGAGACTTCCCTGTAGATGGACTTTGAAGACATCCTAGAACCAAAGATATAAAATTCACACCCTTGGGGATACCTCTTGTGATTGCATTTCAACAATTACTCAGTAATAACTTTTTGCAATTACCCCCGATCAAAGACGAACCACTAACTAAAGCTTCTTGGTGGGATGAAAAAAAATTCTATGATTACCACCACACCAAAGGACATAAGACCTCATGATGTTTTTAGCTAAAACATGCAATAGAAGACCTTATTTATGATGATTTGATCACATTTGATCCATCACTACTAGCATCCAACTCTAATCACACTATTTTTAAAGATCCTTTGGGTAATCATGACAAAGAGAAGGCTTCCAATTCAAACTCAAACTCACAAGCCAATATGAATTACACACACACTAGATATGACTACACCACCAACTATTTCAATGAGTTTGATTTCCACATATCCACATTCACCTTAAAGGCTGAAGACCTTCATTGTGCTATCACTACATGTCATACCAAGATCATTCTACCTGGAACTCCATCTAGACCTACTGCCTCTACTAGACTTGTACCCCCTAGTAGACCTAATGCTCCTACTTCATCTAATTATAGCCATGTTGAACATCTTGGCAAGACCCCTATGAAAATATCCATCTTGGACCTATTGTGTGCATCCCCCCAATATTAGAAGATCTTGGATCAAGCCCTTAAAGAGTCAGCAATCCCCGATAACATCGATGTTGCTCAATTTTAGGCCATGGTTGGGAACCTATCCACATCATAGCATATCACCTTTTCCCCTCGAGATATTCCTTAGGATAGACCCAACCACAATGATCCCCTTCATCTTGAAGTATTTATCCATAATGCCAAGGTCAAATGTGTCTTAATAGATAGAGGAGCAAGACTGAATATTTGTACTCTTAAGGTTGTCAAGGGTTTGGGATACTCTAAGGATGATGTGGATACCTCTCAGAGAATCACAATACAAGCCTATGATGATGGTGAATGCTTTTCCAAGGGCATCATCATATTACCCATTAGAGTTGGTCTAGCTAGAATACATTGTTCTAGGTCCTAGATATTGAAATGAATTGCAACATGATACAAGGAAAGCCTTGGATCCATGCTATGAAAGTAGTGCCCTCTACATATCACCATTGTTTAAAATTTTCCTATAATAATGTAGAGGTCACCATCCCTAGTGATCCAAATCCATTCCAATTTTGTGCCAATCTTAGAGGAACCAATGCATACTAGGTCCCGACAAACCATTTAGCAAATCCACTTGAGTCCTCCAAGTATATTGATCCTTTCACACTCACACCCACATTCAAAGGAAAGCTCAAAATTGAAGACCAAGGTTGCAGTGAGTACTCCATGTCACATGCCTTTCACACTGGGAGACTTCCTCTCTCTCCCAAGTCATATGGTAAACCACAACTCATGTAGAACAAGCCTAAGTTCACATTTCAAAAGAAACCTTCTATGACTTTCACTAGTAGAGGTGGACTACATGAGGAACATGTCTATGAAAACACATCTATGTGGATTGAAAAGGCTAAAGAAGAACAAGAACCTATGCCTATATCCTCTGAAAAGTATGGACTTGGATTCACCATCATGCTGAAAAAGGAATATGATGGATGTAGTGGCCTTGGACCTCAAAATAAAGGCATTATTCAGCCCATCAGGGCATCAGGATGACCTTGTAGCTTGGGACTTGGATTCAAACCATTTCTTTTGGGTCTCCCTAATACTAAGTCCTCCTTATCTAAGAATGTGAATGCTTTAAATGATGAAAAGACATCTCAAGATACCCCACCTAAAACTAATAGTCCTTATGCACTTGAGCATATATTTTCTGACCCTAATAGCCTACCTATAGAGGATAAACATATAACTCCGCCTATCACTCAAACCAACTCTACACCTTAGATTGAAACATTCTGGGATCCAAGTCCTCCTACTTTTTAACATGATCTTGATGATACCACTAAACCAAATATCCATATATATGCCTTTGACCAAAGCTTATTCAACACTAATGATGGCATTTCCCTAGCTTATCCTAGGCTTATTGATTGGGAGCAACAAGGACCACCAACATTTGACTAGTTTGAAAATGATGATGCCATCACAAAATTCTTTGAGCTTTGTGACTACTTACCACAAGGAGATCACACGTCAAGATTTTCCATTGACCTAAACATCATGGCATATTTTGGGGAGTCAACTCCATCTTCCAATCAAAAAATTGGAAAAATAGAAAAATAACAAAAGTACATCTCTTGGTGAAAACCATAAGGTATCATTAGACCATGAAAAAGTAAAAATAAAGGATGTATCCAAGGGTGAAAACCTCTCAAGGTGCTTGAGGATGGAAGATTGGACATACCCCAATTGAAGGAAAGATCAACATTACTTGTGGAAATGATAGAAGAGATAAATCCGGGAACACCTAACAACCTCAAGATCATACATTTTGCAGCCTCATTATCACCAAAGGAAAAAGATGAATTTATTAGATTCTTTCTAGAGAGGCAGATCAACTTCACTTGGTCATATGTAGACATGCGTGGCCTAGATCCTAAGCTAGCCCTTCATCGCTTTCCATTAAAACCATGAGTAGAACCATTAAAGAAAAATTTGAGAAAGATGCATCCTCAAGTTGCTCTCCTTGTCAAAGCTAAATTGAATAAATTATTGGATGTTGACTTTATCAAACCAGTTGATTATGTAGAGTGGATATCTAATTTAGTACCAATAAGTAAACACTCTGGGGGCATCTAGATATGCACTGACTTCCGTGATCTTAACAAGGCATGTCCCAAGGATGATTTCCCTATACCAAATATACACATCATTGTCAACATGACAGCCAAATATGAGATGTAATCACTAATGGACGGCTTTTTAAGCTACAACCATATAAGAATAGCTCTTGAAGGTCAACACAAAATTGCTTTTACATGCTATTGGGGAACATACTACCAAAATGTCATGCCTTTTGGCCTTAAAAATGTTGGGGCAACATATCAAAGAGCAACGACTACCTTCTTTCATGATTTCATGCACATCCTAATGGAAGACTATGTCCATTATTTACTTTGCAAATCCCCCAAAAGAAATGATCATTTGGGCTTCCTAGATCAAACATTCAACAAAATGGAAAGCTATAAGCTCTATCTCAATCCCAAAAAGTGTGTATTCAGAGTTGTTTCTAGAAAGCTCCTAGGATACATTATTTTTCAATGAGGCATTGAAGTGGATCCTAAGAAGGTAAAAGAAATACTTGAAATGCCTCCTCCAACAAATGAAAAAACATTAAGAAGTCTACAAGGGAGATTATAGTCTATCCACAGATTCATTATACAATTAGAAAATAAGTGTCACTCCTTTCAATACCTATTACATAAGGGAGCATCCTTTCAATGGAACAACTAGTGTGAAGAATCTTTCCAACAGCTCAAATATTATCTTCTACATCCACTAGTGTTAATGGCTCCTATTCTAGGAAAACCATTCATTCTATATATATTTGCTACATATACAACATTAGGATCTCTCTTAGCAAAAAATGATGAACAAGGAAGAGAGCGAGCCATTTACTATATTAGTAGAACACTTGTGGGGTATGAACTAAATTAATCACTCTTTGAACGAGCTTCCCTTACTATTGTCTTTGCAGCCCAAAAGCTGAGACATTACATGCTCCATCAGAAAATAATGCTCATCTCTAAGATTTACCCACTAAAGTATCTCCTAAGAAAGGCCACTCTCATGTGGAACTTAGCCAAATGGGTCATGATCCTTGGTGAATTTGACATAGAATATGTAGACAAAAAGGAAATCAAAGGGCAAGTGATAGTAGATCAGATAGCAGAAGCACCTATGACAGATGATCATCCCATGTTGATAGACTTTTTAGATGAAACCATATTTAACATGGATATAGCTAATGAATGGAAGCTCTACTTTGATGGATCACATACATGAAATGGTTCAAGAGCTGGCATTATGTTTATCACCCCTAAGATGAGATCATCCCCAACTCATATTGGATAGTATTCAATTGCACCAACAATATAGTAGAATACGAGGCAATGATCATAGAACTCAAGATAGATATCCAATGGAACATTCAACATTTATAGGTTTTTGGTGATTCCTAGTTAGTCATCCACCAAGTCACTAATGACTATGAAACCAAAGATGATAAGTTAATGCCTTAAAAGTAGATGGCAGACTTTCTTAAATCTAAATTTGTCACTATCTATTTTTGTCAACTACCAAGAATACACAACAAGAAAGCTAATGCTATGGCTACCATCACTTCTATGATTGATATGCCTCAAAATGTGGAGCACTGTGAGATCCTTGTTGAGCAACTTTTGATTCCACCATTTGAACTATCTCAATCTGAGTTTGTATGTGAACTTGTTTGTCCCAATTCCCCTTGGTATCAAGACATTTATGATTACCTACATGCCCAAATCCTACCCCCTAACTTATCCCAAAATGAATACCAAGCCTTTATCTACCAAGCTGCTAGATATGTCATCATCGATGACACCTTTTACAAGAGATCCTTTGACCAAACTCCTCTCAAATGCCTTGACTCGCAAGAAGCTAAAACTACCTTACATGAGGTTCATGAAGGTATATGTGGAGGTCATTTCAATGGTTTGATTCTAGCTAAGAAACTTGTTAGAGCTAGATATTATTGACCCACCATGGAGCAAGATGCCCATGAATTTTCCAAAACATGTCATAAGTGCCATATACAAAGAAATCTGATCCATGTGCCAGCACAAGAATTATAGCTAGTCATATCTCCATGGCCATTTTCACAATGGTCATTTGGTCTTATTGGAGCTATTTCTCTTCCTTCCTCTGACAATCATAAGTTCATCATCATAGCAGCAGAATATTTTACCAAGTGGGTTGAAGTCATCCCTCTAAATTTCACCACTGGATAGCAGATTTCAAGGTTTATTCTGAACTACATCATATATCAGTATGGAGTCCCCTTGGCTATTATTACTGATCCTAGAAATTCTTTTCAAAATAAAGATGTGGATAAACTCTATGAGAAATACAACATATACCATGGATATTCCAATATTTACCATCTACAAGGCAATGGCCAAGCAAAAGCATCTAATAAGACCACTGTTAAGATTCTCCAAAAGGCTATCAATGATTCTTGTCGAGACTAGCACTTACAACTAAATCCTACTCTTTGGACCTACCAAACAAGTGTGCATGTTCCCACTGGTACAACACCATACTCTCTTGTCTATGGAACTAAGGTTGTACTTCCCATTGAACTTTAAATTCCACCATTAAGAATATCCCTACAAGATGTTGTAGATGATGAAAACTACAGAATATCTAGACTCCATGAACTCGAAATGCTAAATGAGTGGAGGCAAGCAGCCTTAACACATCTACAAGCTTATCAAAATTGACTCAAATGAAGCTATAATTAAAAAGTTTGAGGTCACCATTTTGAAATTAGTGATCTAGTCCTAAAGATGAACTACAAGACTCAGCAGCATAGAGAAAAACCAAGCAAATTTGAACCAAATTGGGACGGACCTTATGTAGTTACTACATCATTTGGGTTTGGGGTATATCAACTTGCAACTCCAAAGGGTGAACTAGTACCCACATCCATCAACAACATGCATCTCCATAAGTATTACACTTGATTTTATCTAAAAGTCCTAAAAAATAGCAAAAAATAGCAAAATTTCATGAAAAAAGAAAAGAAAAAAGTTTTAAAAGTCATGAAAAAATGGATGCCTTGATGAAAACCTGGCAAAAAGGCGTCTTGGCATGAAAATTTAAGTCAAGAGAAAATTTTCATCGACAAGTGGAAATGTGGCAAACAGGCGCTTTGGGCAAGTATCATGGTGAAAACTAGGCAAACAGGCGACATGTGTAATCAATTGTTACTCCTCCATCTATCGAGATTCCATCTAGTTTTTCCTTTTTCGTCATTCCCTGACCATATCCTTCATATTGCAAGACATCATTGGTCCTCAATCATGCCCTATGAATTGGTTAATGTCCATTTTTATCTTACCTAAGCATCACCCATCTATACATACTCTGTCTTTGGCCTTTGTACATAGTCTGCATCTTGTCTGGGGGCATATACCTACATGGTGCATGAGTTTGAACTTGAACTAGGGACATAGCCCTAAGCACTTTTTATCCATTGGACTTATTGCATGATGGATTGGAGCTAACACTTGTATATGATTTTATGATCCTAAAAAAATCCTACAAATTCAAATATGATCCTTAAAAATATCTTAAAATTCAAATATGATCCTGAAAAAATCCTAAAAATTCAAATTCGATCATAAAAAAATCCTAAAAATTCAAAGATGATCTTGAAAAAATTCATAAAAATCATAAAATGTCCTAAAAAAATTCACTAAAAATCATAAAATGTCCAAAAAAAATTCACTAAAAATCATATAATGTAGTGAAAAAAATTCATAAAAATCATAAAAATCCTTAAAAATACTAAAAATCATAAAATGCCCTGAAGAAACTAGTAACACAAAAGCATCAAATATCCTCAAAAACCCTAAAAATGACAAACCCCATCAAAAATTTGTAATAAAACTTGTACATAATCATCCCTTTTACATAAACACTTGCACTTTCACAAACTAAAACTCAAAGCACTGCACTTCAATGATAATCACACTATCTTAGTAATGTGACCCAATAATCAATCCAACATGTCACTATGAACCTATCAACTGAATCCACAAACAAAATCATCACATGATCAACCTATCAAACACTATCTAAAGACTTAAAATACTAAAAAACAAGTTAAAATGGACAAGAATAGCTATTGGCTCACGTTGTTTAGTGAGTGATTTATTTTTGCTTTGTTTTTCTTCTATCATGTTCCTATGCCACTCGATGATATAAACTGATCTATGAGAGTGGTCGGGATGGTTCATGGTCATCTTTTATTTTGTCTATTAAAATGTACCTTTGAGAGTCTAGGGCATGTATATATGCTTGAGGATAAACAAAGTCATTTTCTATTTGCATCGTGCTTGTTTATGCAAAAGGTTTGCATTAGCGCTCTGGCCCCTTATGCCATGATGCATTGCATTCTATTTGCCATATCAAAATAAAGCTCCAATACCATATAGTGCACTTTACAAAAGAAAAATTCCTCACATCATACTAACTATTCCTTGTCTCATCTCTTCTATCTTCTATGTCTCCTTCATCTGCCACCTTGGTCTCATACTCTGATACACCAAAAGCATTGTCATCTTGATTCTTCCATCTATCAAAAATCTAGAAAGACCCAAAATATTACATATATGCATAAAACATGGTATTCATTTCACTTTACATTTCATTTGCATTCATTCCATATCATTTACATTTTATTAGGCATTCATTCATGAGAAAAACATGTGGCAAAAATAAATATGTCATTTCCTATGCATAGCATGTGATAAACCAATGCATGATGTCATCATATAAAGTCCACAGAAAAGAATAAATGCATTCATATAAAAAATATGCATAATCCATCTCATACGGTCATCATAACATAAGTACATCTAATAAATGTCTCACAAAAGTATCAAAGTACATGATCATGGTTTTACATCAATACTAACTACCCGTAGGCGTGAACCATAAAAGAGCATAATAGAAAACAAAAGAAAAATAGAGAAGCCCCTCTATACATGTGCATATTAGTGTCACCCTATGTTGTCCCTAGCCTCGTGGCCTCTGTCTGACCTCGAGGATAATCCCTCTTCTATCTATGGTGGCCTCATCGGTCCCATCACCCCTACACTACTCTATGTCCTCTATGCTCACTATGAGTGAGATCTCAATGCACAAAAGCTCTCTACCCTCTACCCTAGTGGCACTACACTCTCATACTAATCCCTCCAATATTGTGTCTCCATATGTACTCTTTTCATCATTGTAGCCATCTCTCAAAATTTTAAATCTCTGATGTTCCTAATAAACTCCTAAGACTCCTACACTACCCTCTCTACCCTATGCACTGTGGCATCCCTCCTTGCCATAACCTAATCCCTCTCCACCATAGCCTAATCTCTCTTTGCTATCAATTCATTCCTCTCTCCTATCACTGCATCCCTCTCCACTACAATCTGGTCTAACTAACTCTAGAGACCTCTAATCACCTTTGTAAGGTCTAACTGGCTAAGCCCTACCTATACCAATACTAGTGTCCTCTCAATGTAATCCATTGGATTCCCCTCAACATCCATCATAACTGCATCCACACCTATGTCATCCTCATCACCTCCCTTACCACCATCACCCCCACCCTCCCAATAGTCATCCTCATCCTCTCCCCCATCACCACCTCCATCACCATCCCCACCCCCACTGTCCCTACCATCCTCATCATCATCTCCCTCATCATCCCCCACATCATCATCCCCTACCTCTATATCCTCTCCATCTTCCCCCTCCTCCCCATCATCATACTCATCTCCCTCCTCATCATCATTATCCTCATCCCCTTCCTCCTCATCATCATCCTCATCTCCTCCCTCCTTATCCTCTCCCCCATCCTCCTCCTCATCAACTTCCTCATCCTACTCTGCCTATGACCTTGCTCATGGTACTGGTACTACTAGATCTATCAGGGGCCTTAGATAATGTTGTGCAAACCATCTATCATATGCCATTGTCATGCCTGCATCCACTACATCTACTGCTACTTCCCAAACCCTTGATTGTAACTCCTCTAGCTATGCATAAGCCACCTATGTCTTGATAGGTTCTCCCCACTCCTAAACCTCTACTCTGGACCTTGCAAATAAGACTGGACTTTTTGGCACATCATGTATCTCGCCAAACTGTCTGCATACTCACTCTAGTAGGTACATCTCTATCACTAGGTGGCCAATCATTGTGCACCCTATGAGATAGCACTCCTGTCTATAGTATGGTAGGTGGATCTCATCATTGTCCCACCTGAGGCAATCTTTGTAGGGTCTCTAGATAAATTGTGTCATGGTATCTATCTAACGTTGAAAATACCACATGTACCCTAGTGGTCCTCATGCCAATATGCCTCTATAACTATACAAATATGGCATGTCCTCCACTAGCTCCCTCTATATGAGTGGTTTGAATACTCCAATGTGCTCATATGCCCAAATCTATAATAGTGTACCCCTGATACTAAAAGCCAACCCACCTCTATATGCTACCTGATGTAGATAAGTAGTACAACATCCCTAACATGCATGGGCCCAAGGAAAACATAGTCCCATCCATAATCATCCTCTCTAGCACTTGGCCCCATCTGACAAGGAATCCATGTCCATGCCTATCAGGGATCAATAGTCCACCAATCACCTAGCAAATCACAACTATGGCATGCCACCAGTAGGTCCCATCCAATCTCATAATCTCGGGTCCCCAGTTCTTCATCTCCACATCTAAATAATTGGTGTAGTGTCACTCACCCAATAGTCAAGTCATACATAATTAACTCCCCATGAATCAAAATCCTAAAGATGTGCCATAACCCTCCAAGACCATTGTAGCCTCCATTGTCAGCAAATGGAATGAACTAGTATCTGAATGCCATCTCTCTGTCAATACTATCAGTAGGGCTTTAAGCCCTCTCACCTCCAGCATAAATGTAATATGATATAAACTAAGATCAGCCAAGATCCCTCACTCACTGGTAATCATCTAATGACATAACATAAGGCTCTATGGCCTATGTCCCCTTGTCCATAATAGGGGCAAATCCTTGTACATAAACATATAGCCTATGTCAAGCTTTTATGGCTTTGTATCTAGTTTAACCTACTTTTGACCCTAGTTTGACCTAGTTTGACCTTGGTTTGAATAAGTTTGACTTTTTTAAGCATGTTTGACTATGTCAACTTATGTTTTGAACTCTTTCTAGGGTTTTGATCATGCCTACTAAGTTTCAGATCATTTCAAGCTCATTTATATCATTTTGACCCTCTACCTATCCATCTATCAGCTTTTCCCTCCATCTAAGCTAAATTTGACCAAGTTTGACTTTTTTCTAACCATGTTGGCCTAAGTTGACCTATGTTTTCAACTCTCCCTAGAGTTTTGAACATGTGGTCCAAGTTTCAAGTCGTTCCAAGTCTATTTGCAACCTTTCAGGCCCTTTGCATCGCTCTCTGTCAGCATTTGCCTGAGTTTAACCTATATTTTCCCTAAGTTTGACCAATTTTGACCACTTTGAAAACCTTTGACTGAGTCTTAACCCTTGTTTTAAATCATCCAAGGGTCTTTCTAGTGTACCCCAAGTTTTGGGTCAATCTGGGCTCATTCAAACCCTGTTCGGAGCATCAGAGCATCCTAGGGTGCAGTTGGGACCCCCAACCATGCCCATGGTGCACTTGGTCATACCAAGTGTGCTTAGTGTGCACTTGAGCATGCCAAGTGTTCCCATTACATAGTTGGCTGCATTTTGGGCACAATTAGGGCATTTTGATGCCCTAAATTGGCCTTGGAACCCCCATTTGACCCTATTTGACCCCCAACTAACTCCTAAGTGCCTAACAAGAATAGAAAAGTACATAAAAGCATAAAAAGAACAAAGGCATCCTTGATGTACTCAACAAAGGTCCTGCATCTAACCATCATCAATAGCTATGCACCCATTCACCACGATGTTGCTCCTTAGGTAACCGGTCCATTCTACTTGCTCTATAGCTCTTTTCTACCAAATGTGAGGGTGAAAATGACTTTCAAAACCCTCTCCAAGCCCTTTTATAGTTTTTTTCTGCCTAGATGGATGTGCAAGAGGCCCTTTCTATGTTGGTCACAATGCCTTTTTGCACTTTGAAGCCCATAACTTTCACATTTTAACTCTGATTTGTGATTCGTCAGTTGCTATGGTTTTTTCTTCTCATTGTCGATGAAATCAACCTATCACATGCCTGTGTCAATTTCTCAAGGGGGCACCAATATATACCACCATACCTGGGGCATGCTTTTATGACTTTTTCATCAACATTCTTTAACACAATGCTCTATATCACATTATATCAAAGAGGGGCAAAATGTAGACGCCCAAAAATGGTTCGCATCTACGATTTCATCACATTTTCATACTAATTCATCCCATTTTCTCATTCCACTAACTATGATCTTTTGGCCAAATTAATCATCATTTGATTATATCTCAAAAATATTCTTCATCATTCATATCCTCTTTCACATCATATGAAATCAACTTGAATCACCCCAAACCTACCTGGAATTAGTCTTAATCGACCTGGAATGTGTCAAAAATCCCAGATCAATCATCATATGTCCAATCCTAGGCATTTTTGTGGCTTTCAATGCCTTGGAAACCTATCAATCTATCAAATCCTATCAATCTGACCTTAGTATTGTCATGGCTCTCAGTGCTAGGTCAAATTATCATTCACATCATTCAATCTTTTCCATTGTTGATTCTCTTAGTGTTAGATCATGGCATTATCAATCATTTGATAACATTGATAGTGTCCATCAATGTTATTATGATTGACCTTATCAACCAATCTTGATCTTGTCATTTTACAATGTCAATTAAATGTTACATGTCCTTAATTCATGTCATGTGTCCTTGGCATGTTATCAATTTCAATCAATCAATCAATTTGACCATGGCTTTGGTCTATCCATCATTATCCTAGTCAACCTTCATTATCATCTCATTTCATCAATGGATACTATCACACTTATTTAAATCAAATTGGCCAATCATCTACTAATTTTCTCTATAGGATTAAATAACCCATAATTTAATCCTATGTTATTTTATTAATTGTTCTTCCTAACTAGCATCCTCAATTAATTAATTTTATTAATTAATTGATTCATCATTCGCAAGCTATGGGAATTCACAATTTCCTAAGTTCCATTTTCCACCATTAATTTCATTTTTTACTAATTTCTATTTGTGTGGAATAATGGATTTTTTAATTCAAATATTCCACGTGATATTGATATCATCGTGACATATGGGCATGACACATCATGGATTCTCCATTTACACTTGGCTAAGATATGTCATAATCCATATATTTTTATTCCCTTATGCATATTTATATTTTGCTTCCATTATCATAGATTCTTGGCTTTAAGTGGGTTTAAGGTGTTACATGACATGTCATAGATCCTCTTCCATTTATAGCCATGTTTGACTTCAAGTGTCATACAATACTACATTTGTCATCTTATGTCATATGCATTATGGATTCTCAAAGGAATCTCTTGCGAAGTCTCATATCCAAGGTGACAATTCGAATGCTCTCATCTTGCATGTTGATTATAAATTGAGCATTCTTCCTCTCATTTCTTGTCCCTAGGTTCTAGGTCTTTAGTCTTTGGCTCTCTCAAACTTAAATCACATCTTTTATTATTCTCATAGCATTATCATTTTCATAGGTTTTTGCTTCCTAATTGTCTACACTATAAGCAACTGGACCTACATCACATGGAGAAGATAGAAGGATATGGGAGCTACAAGTGAAAGAGGGAGTTTTAACTTTGTGTTATTTCTTTTGTTTATTTGGCTTTCATGGTAAACTAGAGGGTATCAATGTATGTTTATTGAGTTTTTGATTTGCTCATAGTATGATAGATATTATCATAGTGAAGATTTGGATTATTCTAGAAGATTCTAAAATAAGGATGAAGTTTGTGAGTGAGATCAATAGCTGGAAAAATTAAGACAAGATAGAATGGTGAAGATTTGATCTATCATACTATCACTCAATTAATACTGCACTCGGTTAACACCATACTTCTCTAATTAACACTATTCTTACTTCACTTTTCATCCTCTTTATTTATTGACTACTATCTCTAGCTTAGTGTACCTTCTCTATTCACTTACCAATTTCATTCCTTCTTTTAATGACCAAACTAATGTACTTGAACATCATCTCAACACTTCATGAAATCATGTAAAATAATCAAACCATTATTATACTAGCATAGACTAATTCATCAGTTGTCCAATTACATTCACATACTTAACATCACTTCTTCAAATCATCTTCATGCTTTTTCTTCCTCTTCTTTATCTAATGCCACATCCTTCAAATGATTGCAACTTACATGAATTAGTAATATGCTAAATACCTTGACATTAATGATAATATAACAACCATTCTAACTCTTATACATACACTTTGTAGCTTGATTCTGACCTTGTTCTTCATTAGCATTAGTTGTGTCCAACATCGATTTATTTTTGCAGATATTCCTAACCAATGACTTTCTCTAAGGTGAATCCTAAATATTGGACACCTTTAAGAAAATTATCCTCATCATTATATTTTATACATATCCTGGGTTTTGGGGTCTAGTTAGCCCCCTGACATTTTCTCTATCATCTTCTTGGATTAATTAGTCATATCTCTCTCTTTTATGTGACATTAAGGTTTTTTTATTGTGACACTTTTTTCCAATGCTCCCTACCTATTTATAATCTTAACACCTTCCTATGAAAAAACTAGGACCTCTACTTAGTCCTTTAAATATTTCCCTTCCATTTGGTCTCCTTCACTTAAAAAGTTCTTTTTAACCCAAGCCTCCATTCTACACTTAATAACTAGACTCACCTTAGGATTTTTGAGATTAGGTCCTTCCCCCAAAATTTATTTTTCCTCTGAAGTTCTTTTCACCTCGAACCTAGTCCTGTCCACCCTTTTTTTTATTTTTTTCTTTTCCCTTAAGGCTATTTGAAAAAATTCATTTATTGTCTTAGGGGTCATCAAACTCATTTCATCTTGTGTAAATGATTTGAGCCCATTCATGTATCTAGAAACCTTTTCTTTCATACTTTCACAGTTCCCTAATATTGGGCCCAACTTGTGGAATTTCTAATGAGGATTTCTTTCCAATTGAGTTCTAGTCTCTTAAGGACTCTCAAGGTCTCTGATTGACCTCACTAGGGCTTTCCAAAAGTCCCTATCTAGAGGATTTCAATTCACATTTCCCCTTTCCTCTAAATGTCTCTCCACCAAGTTTGTTCCCTATGTAGACACCTAAATTTGATTACACTGCTTTGTTAATCTAATTTAGCCATCTCTAAAGGCATCATTAATTAAATTCTTATTTAATTAATCCTTTGCCATCCCTAGTTGATTAATTTAATTAATCATCTATGGTCCTAATTGATAAATCAAATAATCTATTATTTATCAATTAAATCCTTTTCTCCTATCTAATTCCAAAAATCCCCATTTATTAAATAAATCTATTTGATACATAAAATCCTCAAATTCAAAAACCCCTAACCTATCTCTAATCCTCCATTTAGCCTAATCCACCCCATCCACCCATACTAACCAAGCTTAGCCACTAACTCACCCACCCTCCTTAATGCCATCCACTTGCACATCTCTAACATCCCTAATCTAATCCTAAACCCAAGCCTAATCCACCCTCTAATGTTGTCACATTCCTTAAACAAGTTTAAGAGTTTCCTAATCCAAACCAAAGTCTCCCCTCAAAAAACCCAACCACTAAGTCATGAGTGCTCTTACAAAACATAAAAGACTCTTACAAGCCCACTCATGACTCTTACACCCATCTTCCACACTCTTCCCTCTTCCACACTCATTCCTCTGACATCCCTCTTACATACTCAACCCCACTCATCATGCCTTTAACCAACCCTTTACCCTACCCTCTCACACTCATCCTCCTTGTGACAAGTGTCACCTTCCCATTGGTGCTAAACAAGCACAATCCATGTGCTCTCCTTTGAGTGCATCCTAGCCCTCCTTAAGCCTTCATCCATCCTTGCATCTAAGCCCTCCATCCCTCTACCCCTTAGCCTATAAATTGAATCCCATCCCAAGCTATTTCATCAACAATCTTTGAGCTAAAGTTACCATGCTATTTTGAGAACCAAAGCCATCAACCATGCCCTTATAATGTCAAATTGAGAGCTCACAAAGCTACCAATTTTCCATTACCCATCTCCATTGAAGCAGCTTTTGAGCATCTTGAGCATACATCCACAGCAAAAGGACACATCTACAGAATCAAGAAAGCATGGAGTGCTTTTTCTTGTGAGGTTTGCACTTCTTGTTTTCTTTCTTTGTCTAAGCATATATGTGAATTTAGTTTTTGGTTTGTGAATGTTTACTTTATTTGTTAATGTTCTTTGCATACTAATTCTTGTTCTACATTTTGGCACGCCCGGTGGGACCCCACTATGGGTCATTTAATCATCTATTTTCATCTATATTTCATTTTTCTAACCATCTAATGTTTGTTGTTGTTTGAGTGTGTTGTGAGGGTGTTTTTCTTGTTTTTGCAGGTTAAAGAATGCACTTAGGAAGAAGAAATACCATCTATATAAAAAAAATCGCATTTTTCAGCCTTTTTTGGCGTAGTTTTGGCGTCTGCAACCTGTTCTGTCTGCGAAAATCCGCGTCTGTGAAAATCAACGTCTGTGAAAATCCACATCTGCACAAATCGACATCTGCGGAAATCTGCGTCTGCGCAAATCGACATCTCCGCCACTGCCAATCCAAATCGACGTCTGCGAAAATCTGCATCTGCGCAAATCGGCGTCTCTACTTGTCACCTATTTTTTGTGCCGCAAAATCTGTTCTGTCATTTTCGAATACTAGCGTATCTTTATTTCTACACTTTGTAGCTTTTAAAAAAAAAAAAAAAGAGTATAAATCAAAATTTGACTTTTAGTGGTTCCGTAGGATTTAGACCATTTTAAGCATTTTTACGCGTAGAAAAAACAGCAAAAAAAGTTTTAAAAAAATTTTCCATAGGCTCTCATTTTTGAAGATTTTGGCTAACTAACTAAATTGCTTTTTTTTGTCTCATTGCAGGTTGGAGCACATATGGAACCACTAACCATGTTTCTTGCAGGTTTTCATGTTGCTAAAAAATGAACTTGAATGTTTAACCATTTGTCTTTGAATGCATGTTGCTAAAAAAATGAACTTGAATGGTTAAACACATTTTCCATTGAATGAATGTTGCTCAAAACACACTCTTGAATGTCATGGATTAAAATCAACTTTCCTTGGAATGCATGCTTAAAACAAAAAATCCAATCTTGAATGCCAAGGATCAATTAACCATTACAATATCAAACACTTCATTTGGAGCTTCTAAAATTGAACAAAACAAATCTCTTTTTCACATGCAATCTAGGTAAAGTTTGATTTTTGGACATTTAAGAAACTTTGTTAAGTTAAAATACAAATTTACAAAAATCAATTTGAGTAGTTCCTTGGACTCACCTCTTTTCTAATCACCCATCAAATATTAACCATTGGTTGCAATCTCAGCGCCATTTATGGGGATGGGTCTACTTGAAAAAGGTGTTAAATGTTCCACAATCTAACTCACTCACTTGGTCTTTGAACGTTTGCTTTAACTTTATCAAAATTCTTAAATGGCCAAAACTCTAGATTAAATCGATCACACTTCAAGTTTGGGCACTAAAATTGAACAACAACTGACGTGGAGAGCCTCCGGGCGCGCGCTTGAAATCGAATCTCACACAATTTTGTTTTGGGCTTAAAACAAACTCACACTCAATCTTGAATGCCTTAAAGAAAATTAATCGATACTTGACGTGGAGGGCCTCCGGGCGCGCGAGTTTTCTTTTGTTGACCCTAACTCTTCTTATTGTTTGCATTCTTCGATCGATTTACTTTTGTTGGCGCTTCAAGTTGGAATTGAACATTGTCTCTTAAACATGAGTGCTTGCAAAGTCTAGATTAGCACACATAAGAGTCAGTTGGTAAAAGAACAAGCGTGTTTTTTAGCCCAAGGTCATCCGAGTCTTCTCTCCCCTTGTCATCTTTCGAGGCCATCTTGGGTGCATAAGATTAGGATCCAAAACCTTGTTTCTTTTTAGGAGGCCTACTTGGGGATTTCATCACCCCTTGGACGACCTCAACTCCAACGTTTCGGAGAAGTATAAGAATCGGGAGGTGAATCGAAAGACACCTCTCTTGGGATCAAGATTTTGTCATTCGGGCTAAGCCTCAAGGAACTTTATACCCTTGAGAAGTGAAAGAGGAGAAGTGGGTTACCGCTCCTCTCGGCTGTGTGACATCCTTTTGGTCTCATCTATGGATTTGGGCCTCACGTACCTTGCGTATATCAAGGACTCCCTAGCTAAACCAATTGTCTGCCTTGCAGAAAACCATCTAGGATGTTAATGTTTTTGGAGTGACTGATTGAAACATTTGTAGAACATACACACTCCTTGGCGCAAGTATCACATTCTGAGAACCACAAACTTCTATCTGGGTGTTCCTATCTATTGCTTGTTTTTATTACTTGTTGAATGAATGTTTGCCAAACTTGGTCAATCCTAGCTTAGGGCACACTTAGCGTAGTCATTGCCTATTTTGGAAGTTGAACAAGTTGAAGCAAAACAACTGAGATTTTTCCTGAAGCCAAGCAAATTCAGGAATTTATGTCGGAACAACCCAAACCCAAACAGAAGTTTCACAAGGTCAAACTCAAGCCATCTCTAACATACCAAGAACTTTCAGCCAAGAGAAAAGAAATAACACCAAGCCCACGAATTTCCAAACTCCACAAAGCAGAGGACAAAGCTATCGATGAAGCACTTCAAGAGGCCTAGTTAGAGTGCACCATCAAATTTAGCCAACATCCAGGAGTTAATCCTACTTATGCCTTACCAACTAGGCATGATTTCTATGATTAGACACCCTTGTTTCTCCACATCTTCTTGGATAAGCTTCACTTTAGAGTCATCTTTGTAGAAAAGTCAGCCATCTTAGGTTATCCCCTTAAGCATTATTAGCTCATCCATCTCATTTAGAATCATACCATCTAGCTAGTAATCGAAAATCTGCACATCTAAGCTTTCAAAATTGTTGTCACCTTGCTAAAAGTTTGCCATTCCTAAAATCTTCCAAATCCACCAATCTCACCAAGGTTATCCCTTTGACAGAGCTTTGTCTAGGGTAATCTAGCTTTGTCACTTGTTATCCCTCATCACCTTGAGCTAAAGGTTGGGATCCACAAGTGGTCAATCTCGTGTTCTTCCTAAAGGATCATCAGTCTATCCTTAAGTTGACATAATCACCACCAAGCTTGCACATAGGAAAGCAGACCTTTTGCACTTTGGCAACATATCTTTGAAGTTAGAATCCCCAACCCAATCCTCCTTAGGTTTTTTCATATAGCTTTGCCTCAACCTAGGAAATCATTTGCATAGAAAAGCCTTCCCCCTTTTGCATCCATCAGCATTATTGCATCTCATTCCTAGGAGCATTTTTCATGCCACCCGTCACTCGCTTAGCCAAGAAGAGAGAAACAATGGAGCCCTATCGTTTGGATCGAACAGCCTCACCCCCCTTGAGCACTCATCCATCCTTCAGCCCAGAGCAAGCTATGCCATCAACTACTGACATTGAAGCTTTCATGAACCAACCAGGAAATGCAGTATTGGTAAACACCATTATAGACAAAAACAAAGAGACAATCATGGCTAATTTTTGAAGGGACAATGTAGGAACCTTTGACTTTGGAAGACCCCCTCCACTATCAGATCCATCTCACCCATTGTTTGGGCAGCTTCCACCACCCATAGGCTCTTATGATCCAAATTATCCTCAATATATTCCAAAAGAAGAGCCTCCAGCCAATCCATATGACCCAACAGACCCAAACATACCATCATCCACCCAAGTTGAAATCTCCATGCCGCAAGCCAACCCAGCCACCACCACTCCATCCTTGGTTCATACCTCTCCACTCCAAACCCCCTTTACTCAAAACACCTCACCATTCACCCCCTTCACTATTGCTGCTACTCCCCAACCCAGCCTTCCAAATCCACCCATCTCCCAAATCAGTGCTAGCATCTTTGGCCAACCTCAGGAATATACAACAGGGATGCCACCCATGGGGCCAAGTAATCAACCTTTCATTGCCCCTAGCTTGTTCACCACATCCCAAAGTACAATCCCATCATTTCCATTAAGTCTTGGGAGCTCAATACCACCAGCCACAAATCCACAAGCTACTACCTTCACTCCACAAAGCTATCAAAACCCACAAGCTACTGCCAATCTTCTACCAAGCTCCCAAGTGACCCCAGCTCCCACCACCACTCTATCAAGCTTCCAAATCCAACCACAAAGCTATCAAACCCCATCAGTTCCATTCCCAAGCTTTCAATTCCCACCACCAACTAATCCATTACCTCCAATTACCAACTACTTTTCAATGCCACTTATAGGAGGTAATCCACCACCCCAGCCAACCACCAATTATTTGCAGATACCATCCCAAATGGGGGCACAACCCACATATATTGGTCAAACCCCACAAGCCCTCTAATCCTTTCCCCAAGCCTCACAACCATCTTATACCTTACCTCCACAAAGCAATCCATTTATCCCACAGCCAGCTTATGTTCCTCAATCCCAACCTCAAATCCCATATCAACAACAAGCCTCGTAGCACATGCAGCAATATGCGCCACCTCCCCCTCAACAACCTGTCATCCACCATGCAGCTGCCCAAAAAATGTACAATCCCTATCAGCAAATCCCTCACAGCCATCCATATTCAGTGGCCCCATCCAGCACATACCTACCTCAAGGCACTCCTACATTGGGGGCACCCCAACCATCACCTATCAATTTAGAGTGGGAGCAAATGAAGACAGCTCTGAAAGCCATCCAAGAAGAGAATGATCCAAAGACATTCAAGTTTGAGAATGTGTGTCCTTACCCATTTGATAGAGCCATTACCACGACACCATTTCCCGAACACTTTGAGGTACCTAAATTTGACAAATTTAGAGGAAAAGGAGACCCTGTCACACATATCAAAGAATTTTACATGCATTGCCAGGACGTGGCATACAATGATGTCTTCCTCTTGCACCTTTTTCCCAAAAGCTTGGCTGGACTAGCTCTTGAATGGTTTTATAGAATCCCCTATGGCACAATTAAAAACTTTGCTAAATTATCTGAGGCATTTGTAGCCCAATATGCCCATCTTGTTGAAACAGAGCTATCAATAGTTGATCTTGTCCACACCAAGCAAAAAGGTGGAGAAAGCCTTGCTGAATACCTACAAAGATGGCAAACCCTTACCACCCGCATATCCTGCACCTTGCCAGAACGCCATGTGGTGAAAATGTTTATTGATAATGCACATCCAAGCTTGGCCCACCACATGACCATGAACTGTTTGCAGACCTATAAGGATATCAAAGAGAAAGGAATGATCCTTGAGCAAGGACTCATCAAAGATGGTGTGGTAAAGATTTACAAAGAGGCTAACCAAAATCAATCACATTCCAATGAAAAGTCTAGGTATTGGAACAAAAACAAGCATGTTGCAACAGATGGGGTTACTGACACCAGACATGTGAATATCGTTGGTCCTTCTCAAAACCAATCTAACCCACCATATCAAACAAACAACCAACAAGCTATCAATTACCAACAACGAAATAACCAAAGCTATCAAAACCACAATACAAGACCCAACTTTCAAGGGTCTAACAATCAAGCTAATGCCATCAATGTAGCTGCAGGGCAAAAGCCCAGATTCCAACCTGCACCTAGAAACTATACACCCCTTGGTGAGCCATTGGATGTTATTTTTGAGAAATTGGCTAAGGAAAACCTCATCAAATTTCCTCCTACCCAGAAAATTGATCCAAGCCAATCCAAAGCTACATGGTACAAGTACAATGAGTATTGCAAGTTCCATAGGGTAAACGGTCACACCACCCTCAGATGCATGAAACTGAAAGACTATGTGCAAGACCTCATTGATCGGAAGGAAATCACTGTTGGTGCCCAAACCTCTCCCAATGCAGGCTTACAAATTTATCAAAATGCTTTTCCTCCACACAACAACCAAAATCTTGGAAAAGCACCTATCCAAAACAACACCAACAACCGCCAGCCAAACCAACAGCATGGGAAGAACAATGACCACACTTCATCCTATATAGACTATGGTAGCCTTATAGGTTGTATATCTGAGAAAAGGCCTTCTATCAATGTTATCAATATCCGAGGACCAGACAATGAGTGTGCGGTCACCACTCAAAGAGCGTGATTTAACATCACAGGCCCACCAGTTTTATCAACACCATCAGCTCCATCAAAAAGCTGGTACAATATCTTGGAACACCTTGGGAACATGCCAGCCCAAATATCCATTTTAGACCTTCTCCGCACTAGTCCTGTGTACAAAGACATCCTTGACAGTGCTCTCATAGAATCCCATGTCCCTTCTGATATCAATGCTACTAATTTTCGTAATCTTGTTGGACACCTTTCATCCTCATGTGCCCTATCTTTCAAACCCACCGACATACCCGCGGTTGAGCCAGATCACAACCTTCCACTTTGCATAGCCATCATGGTATCCAATTTTGCCGTGAAAAGAGTAATGATAGATAATGGATCAGCCTTGAACATTTGCACCCTAAAATTCATAAAACAAGCTAGGTATACTGAGGTAGATATGATCAGTGAGGTTATCACCATCAAAGCTTATGACAACTTGGAAAGGACCACAGAAGGGACTATTTTGCTACCAATCAAGGTTGGGCCAGTCATTCAAGAGACAGTTTTCCATGTTGTTGATCTAAACCTACCATTTAACATCCTCCTCGGTCGCACATGGATTCATGCTATGAAGGTCGTTCCATCCACCTACCATCAGTGCATCAAATTTCTGCATCAGGGCACTGAGGTAACCATCCATGCCAATCCAGAACCCTTTGCTTATTGCAATGCGGTTGAAGCTTCATATACAAACCATTGCCCTAGAATAGACATCGGCACAGCCATCTCCATCTCATCCCACACTTGTAATGACGCAGAAACCATCCTTGCCTCCACCCTATCTACTGTAAAGATCAACAACAAAGGTTGTGGAGAATATAGTCTATCAGATGCATTTGTTGTCGGAGCAATCCCACTTGATCCACATACCCATGGATGGCCAACATATCACAAAGCTAAGGAGATTCCACCTCCTCGATACAAACAGTTTGGCCCAACCACCTTTGTGTCCTCAAAAACCCCTCTTCATGAGGAGCTCACTCCAGATATCAACAATTGGCTACATAAGGATGCAACTCCAAGAAATCAAGCACGCTTTGATCACTTCAGCCAGAAGTATCCCCAACAACATAAGCTCATCACTGAAAAATGGAACTATCAAGGAGGTGGACTAGGACTAGAAGAAAGGGGCATGCAATGTCCCATTGAAGCACATAATTGGGAAATAAAGTCAGGTCTTGGCTTTGGCATACCCACAATTGGGGGCACCAATGAGAACAGTCATGCTTTTTTGAACATCCACAGCGACCTTGTCGAAATTGAAGACATTCCTAAGGAAGTTGAAAAGAGAGCCTACGACGATATCACAGACCAAATCTTCCTAGGAGACTCTGTTCTCCGAGAACTATCCATCCATCTCATTGACCTACCACTTGCTCATCCACAACTCATAGATTGGGACCAACCAAGTGTCATACATATTGATGAGTTCACATTAGAGGAAGTGCCTCTAAGATTCATGGGAGCTGAAACTCCTCATAAGAAGACAAAGCCAGATTTTGCCTACATCTACAAGCTAGATCCCAAGGGGTATTTTGGAGAAAATCCCAAACCTAGTTTCGATACACCCAAAACTGGAACTAAGGTAAATCTGGGACTAGCTAAGGCAGCGAAGAGAACCCCTCAGCAAGAAAATCCAGAGCCACAAGTAGAACATGAGGATTTAGTATTGCCTCCTCAAGATAATCGACCAGAGGTGTCTTCTATTCTAATAGAGGATACTAGAGAAGTCAACATTGGTTCTTCAGAGATCCCTAGAATTGTTCACATTGCTGCATCCCTATCACAAGACCAAGCTGACCTCCTCTTTGAGGTTTTACGAGAGAACATTGGTCGATTTGCATGCTCATATCAGGACATGCCAGGACTTGATCCAAAGCTTGTAGTTCATCATCTTGCAGTCGATCCAAAGATCAAGCTTGTTAGACAAAAGCTTAGAAAAATGCACCCCAAGGTGGCATTACTAGTCAAAGCTAAACTAGAAAGAATGTTAGCTACTAAGGTTATCTGACCTATCGACTACTCAGAATGGATCTCCAACATGGTCCCTGTCACTAAGCCTTCCGGTGACATCAGAATCTACACTAATTTTAGAGATCTTAACAAATCTTTTCCCAAGGATGATTTTCCCTTTCCCAACATAGATATGATTGTAGATCTTACAGCTGGACATGAAATTCTGTCCCTTATGGATGGATTTTTCGGGTATAATCAGATCAAGATTGCAGAAGAGGACCAGCATAAGACAGCATTCACTACCCCTTGGGGAACCTTTTGCTACACCATGATGCCTTTTGGCCTAAAGAATGCTGGGGCTACCTATCAAAGAGCTATGACAGCCATTTTTCATGATCTTATCCATAGCATTTTGGAAGATTATGTGGACGATATCCTAGTCAAATCTCACACCTTCATGGATCATCTTGTTGACCTGGAAAAAGTCTTTGATAGGTTGGCCCAATATCATCTCATGCTAAATCCCAAGAAGTGTGTCTTTGGGGTCACATCTGGCAAGCTTCTAGGCTTCATAGTTTCTAAATGGGGTATAGAGATCGACCCCAAAAAGGTCAAGGCTATCTTAGACATGCCTCCTCCCCAGACACTGCGACAGCTTCGCTCTCTTCAGGGAAAACTTCAATCTGTCTGGCGCTTCATCTCCCAACTTGCAGATAAGTGTACACCATTTTCACACTTGCTAAAGAAGAATGAGAACTTCAAGTGGGATCTTTTATGTCAGCGCAGCTTCGATCAGCTCAAGCAGTATCTCACCAATCCCCCTATCTTGGTTCCACGAGTTCCTGGTCGTCCCTTGATATTGTATATATCAGCAACACCTACTACTCTAGGGGCACTTCTAGCACAACATGATGATTATAGCAGAGAGAGAGCCATCTACTATATCAGTAGAACCCTAGTTGGTTATGAACTCAATTACACTCCTATGGAAAAAGCTTGTTTAGCAGTTGTTTTCTCAACTCAAAAGCTTCGCCACTACATGCTAAGTCATACCATCCAACTACTCTCCAAGATTGACCCTCTCAAATATATGCTCTCCAGAACAGCACTTACAAGCCGTTTGGCCAAATGGGTTATGCTACTAAGTGAGTTTGACATCCAATATGTGGACAGAAAGGCAATCAAAGGGCAAGCTATAGCAGATCACCTAGCTGATGCACCTCTATTAGATGCATATCCTTTGCTCACAGAATTTCCAGATGAGCATATCTGCCTAATTGAAGAACAACCCCCATGGAAGCTTTATTTTGATGGCTCATACACCTCTCATGGATCAGGGGCAGGAATATTATTAGTTATACCTCAAGGAGATTACATTCCAAAAGCCTTCAAGCTACAATTCCCTAGCACCAACAATATAGCAGAATATGAAGCTCTTGTAGTAGGATTAAAGATAGCTGCAGAATGGAATATCACTGAGTTACAAGTCTTTGGTGATTCCAAACTCATCATCAAACAAGTCTTAAATGAATATCAAACCAAAGATGAAAAGCTATTACCCTACAAAGAGCTAGTTGATTAGTTGACCCAGCATTTTACAAAGCTTCAATTTATACAAGTGCCTCGAATGCAGAACAAGGCAGCAGATGCCATGGCCACTATCGGCTCGCTCTTAGAAATTCCCCAAGAAGCTACGCAGTATGAATTTTTAGTTGAGCAACTCCTCACACCCACTTATGCGAATGAGGATTCAAACCGTGTTTGTATCTTGGTTGGTCCCCAATCCCCTTGGTACCATGAAATTCACGCTTACCTTAACGATGGTATCATATCCCCTCACCTCACATGCAACCAATGCCAGAACCTTATTCAAAAATCATCTCGCTATGTTATCATAGCCAATACCCTATATAGTCGGGGTTATCACGATACTCTCTCTCGATGTTTAGATGAAAATGAGGTCGCGATGGTGTTAAAAGAAGTACATTCTGGACTTTGCGGTGCCCACACGAGTGGTATTGTCCTAGCACGACAAATCCTTAGAGAAGGCTACTATTGGCCTACCATTGAAGAAGACTCTTGTGACTTTGTCAGAAAGTGTCTCCCATGTCAGCAGCATGCAAATCTTGTGCACGCTCCAACACAGGATCTACAGCCTATTGCACCACCTTGGCCTTTTGCTTGTTGGGGCCTTGATCTAGTTGGAACTATCACACCTCTCTCATTTGATGGACATAAATGGATAATAACAGCTACAGACTATTTCACTAAGTGGGTGGAAGCAGTCCCCCTAGTCTCAGCTACAGGAGTTCAAGTCTCCAAGTTCATCTTGTACCACATTGTTTGTCGCTTTGGCATCCCATCCACCATCTTCACTGACCACGGAGGTAATTTTGAAAATCTCAACATGGAAGAATTATGCACTTCCCTCCGCATCCATCACCGCTTTTCTAGCCCATATTTCCCACAAGGTAACGGCCAGGCAGAGGCAACTAATAAAACACTCATCAAAATCCTAAAGAAAGTTGTCAATGATTCCGGCCGTGATTGGCACCTTCAAATAAATCTGGCTCTATGGGCCTATCGAACTTCCTTCCGTACATCCACAGGCACAACTCCATACTCCCTAGTCTATGGTGCCGAAGCGGTATTACCTATAGAAGTTGAACTTCCCTCACTACGCATATCTTTGCGAGGGCAAATCTCAGATGAAGAATACAGAGTAGCTCGACTCACCCAGCTAGATCTCTTAGACGAGAAGAGACAACAAGCCTATGACCATCTCATAGTCTATCAAACTCATCTCAAAAGGAATTTCAACAAGAAGGTGCTCCCACGACACTTTCAGCCAGGTGACATGGTCCTCAAAGAAAATATGAAAGTCCAAGCAGATCGAGAAAAAAAAGGCAAGTTTGAACCTACATGGCTTGGTCCCTATGTGGTTACTGCCTCCTTTGGCTCCGGAGCCTATCAATTATCTACACCAGAAGGAGAACTCTTGAATTATCCCACTAACATCATTCATCTCAAGAAGTTCTATGCTTGAAGATCTTTGGTATACCCAGCTTTTGAAAAATACAAAAAAAAAAATAGTAAAGAGAAATAAGCGTCCAATGGTGAAAACTTGGCAATTCAAGCACCTTGGATAGGTACCTTGGTGAAAACCTGGTAATTCAGGCACCTTGTGTGCTAAAGACTAATCCATTATCTATCACTATCCTATCCCTCATCCATCCACCCACCATCCCATAAAACACCTGCTTGTTCCCTTGGTGTTCCAATCAAATATCCAAAATCTGATGGAGCTTGTCAATACCTCCTGTACAGCTTGTAAATCTTGTACCAAAGCTTGTATTATACCTTGTAAATCTTTTACCATACCTTGTATATATTCAAATCTTGTCCAAAGCTTGTACCATATTCTAGCTTGTGAATAATCTTGTATCCTAGCTTGTATCCTATCACATGCACACACAGAATCCCATTTTCCTTAAGCTTTTCACAAACCATCTACCTATCCACCTATCAACTATTATAGACATACCATCCTTCACAAACATTTCCATCTCACAAAAAACCAAAACATGAACAAACTTGTACATTTGTAACATATCTTGGTCTGTCAGCTTGTACATCCTCTTTAGCTTAGTACCATTGTATCTATCCATCTTTCGTGTCAGTTCCTCCTTGCTCAACATCTTGCACACATCACACAACCCTTGGTTAGCTATTCCAATGCATCCTTTAGCTAGATCTCATGTCACCAAAGTGTTATCCTTCTTAGTTCAGCTTGCCAGATGCATTACTCATCCCGATTCATCAACCTAGGTGCTCTCTCATAGGTCCTTGCAGGATATAGCTTTCCTCATGTCTGATCTTGGTCCGTTAGTACCTCGTCCTACCCATCTCGTTGGCAAACAGTTCTCTTTTGGATTTTTTCTTTCTTTTGATTTGGGATCTTCCCTTTTGGGTCTTGAAATATCTTTTCCAAGCAATCTCCTTGTTCCCTCCTCAAGGTTGCCACGATCTTCCATATCATGGTATGCTGTGAATGGGGCAATTAGAGCGTAAGGTCTTGATCAGGTCTTTTGCTTGTTTTCTTTTTCTGCTTGTGGGTTACCTAGTGTCATTTCCATGCTGCTTCCTCTGGGATTCATGTGTGATACTGGGGCAATCCTTGTGTGTTTGTTTTGAGTCAGTTCGTCAGTCCTCTGGATAGTTGGTGAAAAGGCCTTGATGTTCTTGGTAACCTTGGCAATTAACCAACAGTCCTATAGAAAATCTAGTGCTCAACTACATGGTGGTACTTCTCTTTGAAGTATCCCCCCGCTCAAAAAGCTTCAATGGATTCCCTTCATCTCCATTATCCCCCATCCATATCCTACATCTGTCGCTCCTACCCCAGCTTATGCATCAGTATCTCTTTGAATCACTCCTCATGCTTAGCTTTAGGTATCCACAATCCTAGTCCTAGGGATCTCCGAAACCCATCTTCCGCCAGTCTGACTCTTTGAAATCCTGTTGCATTAGCTTTATCATTCTATCATCCATCTCCCTACCATGGATTCCTTTTATAGTGCTCCGCTCCTCCATCTCCCCCCCCCCAATCCTGGAAAGTCTTAAGCTTTCTTTACTATTGTGCCTCTGATTTCCCTTTATCATTCTCCCGTAGTGAGAGTTTGAGCTAATTCAGCCCCTTCTCTTCGCCAACCTACGTCTCAGCTCGTCTCAATTTCTTGTACTTTTTAAGAAGTCGTCAAGCCTCATTTCTCTCCCCGTCGCCTTCTTGAGGGGGCATCATCTAAGTCTAGTCTCTCCTCTTCTTATTCGAGACTAGGGCAACCTTGTTGCTAAAACATCTTCCTCGTGTCATCTTCATTCGAACTTCTTTGAAATAGTGTTGTCTCAACACTATGTCAAAGAGGGGGAAAATGTAGACACCTAAATTTGATTACACTGCTTTGGTAATCTAATTTAGCCATCACTAAAGGCATCATTAATTAAATTCTTATTTAATTAATCCTTTGCCATCCCTAGTTGATTAATTTAATTAATCATCTATAGTCCTAATTGATAAATCAAATAATCTATTATTTATCAATTAAATCCTTTTCTCCTATCTAATTCCAAAAATCCCCATTTATTAAATAAATCTATTTGATAAATGAAATCCTCAAATTCAAAAACCCCTAACCTATCTCTAATCCTCCATTTAACCTAATCCACCCCATCCACCCATACTAACCAAGCTTAGCCACTAACTCACCCACCCTCATTAATGCCATCCACTTGCACATCTCTAACATCCCTAATCTAATCCTAAACCCAAGCCTAATCCACCCTCTAATGTTGTCACATTCCTTAAACAATTTTAAAACTTTCCTAATCCAAACCAAAGTCTCCCCTCAAAAAACCCAACCACTAAGTCATGAGTGCTCTTACAAAACATAAAAGACTCTTACAAGCCCACTCATGACTCTTACACCCATATTCCACACTCTTCCCTCTTCCACACTCATTCCTCTTACATCCCTCTTACATACTCAACCCCACTCATCATGCCTTTAACCAACCCTTTACCCTACCCTCTCACACTCATCCTCCTTGTGACAAGTGTCACCTTCCCATTGGTGCTAAACAAGCACAATCCATGTGC